>MEHQ01000660.1:9428-21076 GCA_008828725.1 Saccharina japonica
CCCCCCCCCCCCCCCCCTTCCCCTCCCCTCCCCCCATGGAAATCCTCTCTACCCTCGCCCTTACCCCTGCCTTAAATCATTCCAGCTCCCTGCCAAGTACAAGAAAACGGGAGACGCCGACCCGGAGGAGATACCTCTCGAAGAGGCGATAGTGTTGATACAGGACAAGCGCGCCAGGGAAGTGGGGGGGGGGGGGGGGGGGGAGCGGCGGCCCCGGTGGCCGTGCGGGGTCTAAGGGCAAGGGGAAGAGCGCGTCGGCAGGAGCCAAAAAGAAGAAAAATAAAAACTCGTCATCGAGTGGTGACGACAGCGGGAAACCGAAGCGACCTCTCTCGGGGTTTTTCATGTTTAGCAAGGAGATTAGGGAGGCGTACACGGCGGAGGGGGGGGAGGGGGCTGGCGGTCCGGCGCTGAAGGCGAAGGACCTGT
The DNA here is from genome assembly GCA_008828725.1 of Saccharina japonica. Lineage (NCBI taxonomy): Eukaryota > Phaeophyceae > Laminariales > Laminariaceae > Saccharina > Saccharina japonica. The sequence continues at coordinate 9,858 of MEHQ01000660.1, forward strand.
CGGAGAGATGGAAGGCGCTGTCGGAGGAGGGCCGCGCGGGGTACAACGTCGCTTCCGCGGCTGCCCTGGAGGCGTGGAAGGCGGAAAATTCTGGGGATGCTGCGTCGTCATCATCGTCATCGTCATCATCAGGAGGAGGGAGGAAGAAGAAGGCGCCGAGAAGAACCGCCTCCTCCTCCTCCTCCTCCTCGAGAGGCAAGAAGCCCGCGGGAGACAAGGAGGACACGGACAACAACAAGCGACCGAAAAGCGCGTACCTTCTCTTTACCGGCGAGAGGCGGCCGCAGCTCAAGGCCGAGCACGGGTACCCCCCGGCAGTAATGATGTCGAAGCTGGCGGAAGAGTGGAGAGAGATGGAGGGCAGCCCCGATCGGGAGGTGTACGTGCGAAGAGCCGCCGAGATGAAGGAGCAGTGGCTCGCCGCCTAGAGAAGGGGGGTGTTGGGGGGGGGCGCGGTCAGCACTGGCTCTTCGCTGGGTAGCGGTGTTGGCTGGTTTGGGGCGCGGCGTCGCGGCGGGGGGGGGGGCGTACTCATCGGTTGCTTGCCTTAGTCATTTTGACCGTTGACACGCATCCCTTTCGAGACGGAGCGGCAGGGGGGCGAGACGGGGGAGGGGGAAGGACGGAGGGCAGGGAGAGCAGCCTAGGGGAGCTGTTTCGACCAGCGCGTAGGGCAGGCAGGGTTCACCCCCCCCCCCCACCGCGCGTGGTGGTTCACCCTTTTACTTTTTTTTAAAAGGCAAAAACGTATCCCACAGTAATCCCAAGCAGTCTGTACCACAAAAAAGTAAGAGCTGCCCTATTGTTTTTTTTGGTGGTGGTAGCTGAAGAAGGCTGTCCTGGTGAGCTTGTAGGGTATAGGGCATCGTCTCGCCTCACGGGGCGGTGACGTTTGGTTACGTCGATAGTTTGTCCGGAGGGCATGTGGGTTGTTCTGGGCCTGTTCAGTGTGAGGAATTACAACGTTTAGAAATTATTTCGTGAAGTAGTTGCTGCCATATACCGCCGCTGCTGCTGTACGAAGTGCATCTATATGTATATGGACTTGTGTTTTTTTAGGACAGGACTTTCAATAATAGAAATTGTGGGTTCTGTCGATGTTTTACTTTTTCGCTTCTCGAGCTTGCTACGTACCGTGTACGGCTATATGGTAATAAGCGAGTTGAGGTAAAAGCCCCTTGTGCTGTCCGACCGCAGCAGTAGTATTATATGCGCTGCGGGATAAGTAGCGACGAAGGTAGCAAGCGCAACTATACAGGGCGATGTGTGACGTTAACTATATCCCAGACCAACCGTGTGTCTTATTGATAGCAGCAGCATCAACAACCACGCCAACCATGACAGGCTTTTCGAAACCGGAAGTCGCTACTATTGCACCACCACCACCACCACCACCACCGCTGCCGGCATCACCACCGCCTCCGCGACCACCCACCACGACGCGTGGTACGATAGAGGTGTAAGGTATACCTTTTTTTGGCTGAAGACGCATGCTACGATAGAGGTGCCCCATGTTTTTTTCTGGGCTCCTCACTTAAGGGAGCGTCATACCTCACCGAAAAAATGGTTTTGGAGGAAAATAAAAGTGCTGCTGCCGGATGCGAAATATCATGACCGAAGTATACCTTGAAACATATTTCGTCATCACAAAAATGAAAGTCCGGCGAATTTGGGTTAATGAGCCCGATCGTTCAGAAAACGATTCAGCCAAAATAAGGTATACCTCCTCTACCGTAGCACGCGTCTGAAATCGTTTCTGAATGGCGGGGCTCCTTAACCCATCCAGGACTGAAAAACTTACCCCACACCAATTCCAATAAGTAGTTTGCCCCCCAAAACGGGGGACCGGTTCTTAAGGGGTTTAACTCAAGCTCGTCGGAATTTCACTCTCGTGTCGCACTATTTTTCGTTTTTATGCTTGAAGCCACGGGGTTGTTTCATCATCGGGTAGCACTTTGTTTTTTTTATCTAAAAACAGTTTTCGAGTGAGGTTTAGAGTTCTTCAAGTGACCACCCTTATAAGGCAAAAACACGGTGCGCCTCTACCGTAGCATGCGTCCCACCGCCATCGCCCTTACCCTCATCGCCACTACCACCATCACCATCGCCATCGCATTTGTTTGTTTTTTTGCGGTAACACTGGTGGCTGAAGGCTGACTTACAATGCAACACCCACCTTCGTCCCTTGAAACGATGTCGGCTGCATAGTAGGGCTCCTAAATGGGGGCCAACATCCGATGAGGGACGCGTTGGCGTAGGGGAGTCGCTTTCTATACTACCAGGACCTCATGTCGTTTTTTGTTAGGGGTGATATGGAAATTTACACCCTCTTTTTTGTTGACTTCGTGGTACGTCGACGGCTGATGTTACGCTTATTTCATGCTATCCCTTAAGGGAAAAAAAGCGACCCGTCTTGAGGGATGTAAGGGATATGAGGGATAGCTGTTGGTGATATGGCACAGTCCAAAGGCCTTCGTACTCAGTCGCGTGACTATGCTATAATATAATCAACAACATGTATACTTTCGGGTTCGTTGAATCACACCTCCCTGTATTGATCTCCAGGGCACTCCCCTCGCCACGGATTACAGTACGAAGTAGTAGTATCCAGGAGCACACTGTAATAAAACCACCCATAATGTCTCCAGCGCGCACGCTCGAACAGAACCGAATTGTGAAATCGGCGAGAGACTCGAACTCCCGACATATACCCTTGAGGGTTATATAATGGCACTACCCACTGGACCACAGAGTCACGTGACTATATCACCACAACAGCAGCCACCAAAACATTGAATTAACTATGTTTAATAGTGTTATCAGCCGCCTACGATACGAGCAGCGCGAGGGCCCAGCATATCATGTACATTACGCGACACTCTTATTATTTTTGGCCAGACTGGAATTCTTATGTAAGACTGATGGGTGTGTTTCTCACTATTTTCTGTACAAAGAGGTCGCGTTCTTACCCCCCTCCCCCAAAGTATCAGTCTCAAATTCTTAACTATCAGATTCTTAAGATCTGTCGTGCACTGTACACGGGTAAGATCGTGTTGCACCCGTGCCACCGTACAACTCCTTGCGGTGGATCTTGGACACCATTTTTTTTTTAAAGTCCTACCCCCATTCATTCGCGTACTGCTGTGTAGTGAGTGGCTGTCGCTGTAATAATCGTCACTTTTTTATCATTAACTTTCCCCTCTTAAGCCCCAAGAAGGCCCCTATATAAAAGGGCCCCGTACCTACGTACAAGTATACGTCCCTTAATAAAAGAGACTCGTGCCTACTGTATATACTCATCTGTCTCAAACAAGGTTTCGCGCCCTGAGACAGAGAGCTGTGCTCTTGATTTTCTTACGGCTCTGATTTTTGGCGCCCACGGACAGAGCTGCTGCTGCTCATGGTTTTCTTAGGGCGCTGTCCCGCTTGCTTGTGATCGTGATTGAGCCTATCTTCGTCGCTTCTGAAGTAAGTAGTAGTATTAGTAGTAGAATGACGTGTCTTTTCTTCACGAGAAGTAAACTCTTAGGAGGAGTTATACGTAGCTTCTCCCTCCTCTCGACCACCCCACCCCACCACTACACTGTCTCTTATTATGTAGGATTTTGAGGCCCGAACATCGAAGACACTCTTTGTTTCGTCGGGCACTTTTTTTAGGGCCATGTTTAGAGGCTACACTTTATCAAATATGGGCTACGTACGTATGACCCATTCGGCCGACCCGCTTCCATTTTGTCAAAAGGTCTTTTCTTGTGGGATCTCTACAACAAGCGTTGAATTGTCAGCCGCAAAAACCTTGAACACTGATATCATATGTACGCCTCCCCTCTCAAAAGTACTGCTGTACATGGCCAACGCAAAGAAGTGCCCGTATACGATGATATACATTTACGGAGTCCCTGCCTCGTCGCTGTGGCCGAAGGGTCGCCTACACTCCGGTGTCATCCGCCCGGGTTCGGGTGAACAAACACCTGTGGCCTGTCGGTTGTATGGAGAAAAAACCGGGGAAGATCCTTACTGTAATCATTTTTGCCCCCTTCTGAAGAACGTTGATCTCGCAAAGATGGAAACCCCGATTTTTCTGTTTGGTTCAACATCTCTCATCTCGCCATCGTCCATCTTCGTTGCCTTTCCACGCCTGAACTCGCTGGCAAGCTGCCGAGACCGAACCATGCCTCCTCCATTAGTGCGCTGCGCTTTGTTGGCCACATCGATCCTCTTAGCTTGGGGGCGCTCAACAGCGGCTGCCAACCTCTCTGGGTACTTTCTGGATGAGCAAGAACAAGGTGCAGTCTCGAACTCGGAGGGTACATGATGGATGTTCATTTGCTGGACTACTGTCTCGACACCGAGCACAGCAGGAATGCGTCTCGAAAGCACGCCTCGACCCGAGCAGTCGGAGATCGCTGCGGTGCCTCCTTGCAGCAAGTCTTGCTGGTCGCTTTTTATTCACTTTCGACGAGGAGGTTGCTTTGTCGCTTCGTCTAGTTGTGGGGTGTTTTTTGGGTTTTTCGTATTTTGGTCAGGCCGCATCTGGTTGCAGTTGCTGCTCTCTGCTGTGCTGTCTCTCTTGTCAAGCAACAAAGCTACAGCTGCCAGGGGTCAGGAGATATCGTATCTATCAAGCGGAAAACGTCCGCTGCCACGTAAAGGTGCAGGGCCGAGTGATCCACACGAAAGCCTGTAGTTTGGCGGTGCGTCTAGGCCAAAAACATGGAATTTTTTGTTGTCAAGGGGTGAAAGTGCTGTGTCTCCGAACATCTTTGCTTTCAGCATCTTGCCAAGCAGTTCACTACTGCTGTGCATACCGCACGTATCGCATCAGTATCTTATCCGAACGTACCCGTATACGTATGATACGAGTGTGCGTAACACGCAAGATAAAACACCGTCCGTGGGCGCCTGGGAAGAACTTCCGAGCCCAGTTTCTCCCAAGGCAAGGGTGGGGGGCACACACAAAAAAGGACGACAGCAGTGGTCGCGATGAAAATATCTCGACGAGATATTGAGATCCACACGTCGGACAGACCTATCTACAGATAGATCGTGATCTACAGATAGATCGTGTTCTACAGATAGATCGCGATCTACAGATATATCGTGATCTACAGATAGATCGTGCTCTACAGATAGATCGTGCTCTACAGATAGATCGCGATCTACAGATAGATCGTGATCTACAGATAGATAATCAGTAGTTCCTCACCTGCCGTTGTGAAAGGTTGTGCAGGATCTGCTTATTAATATTACGGAGGACCATAGTAAATAGGACCAAATATTGTTGGTAAAAATAGGTAAACATATAGGTTTTTGTCTGAACCATGGGTCCTATTTACTACGAATGGTCCCCCGTGAATAGTACATATCTAACCCAGGAAACATGCGCTACGTACTGTAGATCATGTGGAATATACGGGCCCCACCCGGCAACATGAGCTAAATCATAGGTACAAGATCGGGAATAGATCTGCCTTGAAAGGTCTACTGCTTATATATCTATCGGTTCGAGGTGTGGATGTTTTCATAGACGCAACGGCGTTTGCCCTCTCCCCCTTGTTGAGATAAAATCGTCTTGATTACAGTAGAGGGGGGGGGGTGTTGATGTAATTTGTGTCTCGCGAAATCTGAGGGGAAACACCCCCCGGGTACTCTCGTGTATTCGGGGCTCTGTGGACCTTCGGATTCGCCTGTTAAAACCAACCAAGCTCTTCACGTTCGTTGGTTTCGAATATTTATACCTCCCCTGGCCACGAGAAAGCCTACCAACCTCTTTAGAACTACGCCCATTTTTTTGGAGGGAAGAACTACTTGGAATTAGTGTACTGGTAGGACATGTTTTTGCAGCAGCGAAAGAGTCCCGACTTTAACCTTCAGCCTTCTCTCTCTCTTGCGTGTGTGTGTGTTTTTTTGTCTTGCCAGGGCGCGTAACGGTCGACACGAAGCTGGGGCCGGTGACTGGCCTGGCCTTTCCACGAGGCGTTCGGGGTTTTCTGGGGATACCCTACGCCCTGCCCCCGATAAAGACGTTGCGGTTCGAGCCACCGGTGCCCTTGACGTCTTGGGGGGGAGGGAGGCTGGATGCCACCGAGTTCGGCGACAACTGCATGCAGAGCATCCCTGCCGATAGCCGTGAGTTTTGGTATAAAATAGAGGCATTTTCCCCACACCCTTTGGACGGAAATGTAAGGACCGTTTCTCGTCTTCGTGCTTTTGCCTAAACGATCCCTATATATCCGCCCATATCGGTATGCCTAGGCTGGGGGGGGGGGTACTCATTAGCCGCATGCCCGCAAAAATGTACGTGTACTTGTAACAGTCAAGGTGAACCATGTTATTGATCAGTGCGCACCCGAGGTTCCTTCTCTATCCATGCTACGCGTACAGCAGTAGTTCCACCTCTCTAAACCTCCTCTACCTCCCCCCCCCCCCCCCCCCGCCCGCCCCCCCTCGCTCCCCCGCCCCCCCCCCCCCCCCACCCCCCTCCCCCCTCCACCCCTCCCCCCCCCCCCCCTCGCCTCCCCTCCCCTCCTGTGTCCCCTCCCCTCCTCCGCCCTCGCCCCCCCCTCCCCGACCTCCCGCCATCCATGTTTCGTCACGCTCCCTTGCTACCGCCTGCACCCCTCGCCGCCTTTTGCGGTCGGTGGTTGTGCTTTTTTCCTTCTCGGCTGTTATTTTTCTCGTCCCTGTTGTTATTTTTTTACTTTTTGATTTCCCACGGGTGAAAACGCTGATCAGCTCCCACGCGGATTTCGGAAGACTGGTAAGTGGCAAGAGATAAAGAGAAAGAGAAAGAGAGAGAGAGATGGGGGGTGGGCCTGTGTGCTCATGTCGTGCATGCCGTAGTCGTGTATGACCAGGGACATAAGTTGCAGTTTTTTTTTGGCGGGGGCGCGTACTGTCTTGAGTACAGAGGCGTTCTGTTTCCCGTCTTGTTTTCTGTCATTGAAAATATAAATATAATATTCTACCCTAGTTATGAGTATATAGGTTGCCCCTCCAAAAAATTTGTGTGCAGATCCAAAGGGGGGTACAGCCCCCCTATATTTGACGCTGTCATCCATATATGCAAGAAGGTACGCACAAGGTGCCGACGTCCGCCTCGCAAGCGGTTCTTGGTAGGATGCAGCAGTTCACCCTTTATGCATGCGACTCGCCGGACGCCTCACGTTTCGCTTCGCTCTTAGTGCAAGCAATGAATGTCTGCCTGTTCGGTGAAAACCCGACGTGGTCCGTCCCGGCATCGCGGGAATGCGAGGGTCTATGGTTTCACCACTACGGCCAGGCATGCCGATGAGTACCCCCCCCCCCCCTGCCTTGTCGGTGAAAACCCGACATGCTCCGTCCCGGCATTGTAGGGATGCGAGTGTCTATGGTCATACGAAATCGACCATGCATGAAAATGAAGTGCACCCTCCTCCCCGACGCTGCTGAGACGAGCGAGATTATTGCTATGGGTTTTATTGGCCACATTTAGTAGTAGTGGTGGGGAGAGGTTCTCGTATTCGGTATTGCGGCTTAAAACATCCGTGTTGAGCGGCTGCTGACAGATGCTTTGATGGCGTGCGTTACCGGTGCTGCTGTTGTTGTTGTTATCGTTTGGTGGTTGTGGTGTTGTTGGTGTGTTGGTGGTGTTGGTAGTGGTGGTGGCGGTGGTGATGGTGGTAGTTGAGTAAAAAGGCTGGTGCCAGGCGTGGTGGTGGTGGTGGTGGTGGTGTTGGTGGGGATGGCGGTAGTGGTGGGGTTGGTGTTGGTGGTGGTGGTGGTAGTGCTGCTGCCGCTAGTTGTGCTTCTTTCTCTTTTTTGGTTTTTCTTTCTATTTTTTGTCTTCTTCTGGTGCTGGTGCTGCTTGCTTTCACAGAATAAGTATCGCGGCTGTTGGACCACCACCACCTTCCTGCGAGCGAAAGCTACAGCAGCGTTCATTAACCAGATTTCCAACTTGTCAAGTAGCCTCTCTGTCCCCAAGCCCCCCCCGCCTCACAAGTGGTCATTAGTAGGTTGCAGCTCACCCTTCATGCGACTCGCCCAATACCTCACGGCGCTTCGCGTTTGGTGCTAGCAATGTCTGCCTGGTCGGTGAAAACCCGACATGCCCCGTCCCGGCATTGTAGGGATGCGAGGGTCTATGGTATTACGACTATGGTCATGCATGAAGATGAAGTACCCACCCCCCCCACCCCCCCCTCCACCTACTACCATCGGGCGTGCGTCTCCCGTCTGTGCCGCAGCCTTTTCTTGAACGTGTGGACTCCTCCCGGGGCCAGGAAGGGCTCCAAGCTGCCGGTGATGATATGGCTGTACGGAGGCGGTTTTCAACAGGGGGCCTCTTCTCACCCGGAGTATGACGGGAGACGCCTTGCTCAGAAGGGTGAGCCAATCAGCTCGTCTTCCCGCCTACCCACCCCTTCCTCGCAATGTCGGCGAGGAGGGGGGTAGAGCTGGGTTTGGGCTAAAGGGTTGGGGTTGGGGTTGGGGTTGGGGTTGAGGTTGGGGCTGGGGTCGGAGTTGGGGTTAGGGTTAGGGTTGGGGTTGGGGTTAAGGTAGGGGTGGGTAGGGTTGGATTGGTGGGGGTGGGGGTGGGGTTGGGTTTGGGGGTTGGATTGGGTTGGGGTTGGTTTGGCGTTGAAGGGTGGGTTTTGGGTGGGGTGGGGTGGCGTGGTTTTGTGGGGTTGGATTGGGCGTGGGGTTGGCGTTTTGGTGAAAGGGTTGGGGGGTTGGGGTTGAAAGGGGGGGGGTTGGGGTTGGGGTCGCGGTGTTGGGGTTGAGATGGGGGTGGCAGTGAGGAGGCTGGGGTTGGGGTTTGCGGGCTTGGGTTGGGTTAGAGTTGGGGTTGGGGTCGGGGTTGGGGTTGGGGTTGGGGCTGGGGTTGGGTGTGGGGTTGGGGTTGGGATTGGGGTTAAGGTTGGGGTTGGGGTTGGGGTTGGGGTTGGGGCTGGGGCTGGGGCTGGGGCTGGGGCTGGGGCTGGGAATGGTGTTGGGATTGGTGTTGGGGTTGGTGTTGGTGTTGGGGTTTAGGATAAGGTCGGGGTTTGGGGTGGAGTCGGGGTTTGGATAGGGTTTGGGTTTGATATGGGGTTGGGATGGAGGGGACAGGGGGGGACGTCTTATAGTCTGGGTATCATTGTGTGATTGGGCGGGATTTTGGGTGGCCCTCAGGTTGGTCGGTCTTGCCTCGTCTTGTGCATCGTATTTCTTGCCTTCGTCTTGCCTCTTGTTGCGTTTTTCGTTTTTGGCCTCGGGCTTGTCGGCGATAGTTTGACAAAGCCTGCGCGGCGTTTGCGCTGTACAGCTATTTTACCCCAAAACCTCATTCCACGCAGCGAGTGTTCGGTTGGCCTGTCGATGACCCTGCACCTGTTATGGCACTAGTGGGGTCGGCCGTCGGTAGTGATTTCCCGTCGGAACGTATACGTATACAAAAACAAATAAAGTGCCCGTGCGGGGGGCTGGTGTGGCTGCGTGGTGGTAGTGGCTGGTTCGGGTGAAAGCGTGACCCAGAAGCGCACTTGCTCGCGCCATTAATATTGTCGTTTGTCATTGTTTCATACGTCGAACAGACCATCTACAGATACTCTAGATCATCTATAGGTCATCAACAGATCATCTACATATCACCTAGATCAGCTTCAGATCATCTATATCATCTTCAGATCATCTAGATCATCTGCAGATCATCTAGATCATCTACAGATCATCTACAGATCATCTACAGAACATCTATATCATCTAGACATCATCTGCAGCTCCTTGTGAGGTGTTGTGCAGGAGCTGTGTGGTACATATCTAACTCAGAACACATGTCCTATATATGATAGCAGATTACACTTCTCCCACCGGGCAAATATAGCTACAACAAACCATACGATACGAGTAATATATCTGCCCTCTGGACGATTGAGATCATGAAGTATGAATCGATGATCTATCTGTAGATGATCTATCTGTAGACGATCTATATGTAGATGATCTATCTGTGGATGATCTATCTGTAGATGATATATCTATAGACGATCTATCGGTAGATGATCTATCTGTAGATGATCTATCTATATACGATCTATCTATAGATGATCTATCTGTAGATGATCTATCTATAGACGATCTATCTATAGATGATCTATCTGTAGATGATCTATCTGCAGATGATCTGCCCTAGATCATGCAGGTAATACGGCTCCTATCCGGTCACGGGAGCTAGATCATACGCGCGAGGAATGCATATCTGACCTGGACGATTGAGAGGATAACGTATGAATCGATGATCTATCTGTAGATGATCTATCTGTAGATCATCTGCCCTAGATCATGCAGGTATCACGGCTCCCACCCGGCCACGGGAGCGAGATCACACGCACGAGACGGGGAGTGTATATCTGACCTGAATGATTGAGATCATGAGGTATTAATCGATGATCTGCCCGACATGTACTCTGCTGTTGCTTGTATCGTCGTGGGCGCTCGGCTTGCGACTCGTTGGCCAGGGGTGTTGGTCGTTTCCATCAACTATCGGCTGGGCGCTCTGGGCTGGATGGTGTCCGTCGCCGAGAACTTGTGGGGCAACTACGGACTGCAGGTAACGTGCTAACCCCCTGTCCCCCCCCCCCCCGATAAGCTTTTTTGGAGGCGGTGTATGCACGCTGTATCTTGTTTGTACCTGCCACTACTTGGAGGCTGTCTACGCTGTATAATTCATCTTTCAAGGGCTTACAAAGAAACCGTAGCATGCGCAATCGGAGCATCACACACAGCTTGCAAATAAGGAGTTTCGACGCATCTTTCCATGTCACAACCTGTTTTTGTTTTGTTAAAAACAAAATATGTCAATACGTTTTGCTTCGCGCTTGGTGCAAGCTGTGTCGGCCTGATTCGGCGACAAACCCGACGTGCTCCGTCCCGGCATTGCGAAGATCGAATGGCAAACGTACGACTACGGCCATGCATGACATGAGTACGCCCCCCCCCCCCCCCCCCGCCCCCCCTTGTGCCTGTTCCTCTACATCTGATGTGAGCAGGACCAGCGATTGGGGATGGAGTGGGTGCACGACAACATTGTAAGCTTCGGGGGCGATCCCGGCCGCGTGACTGTCTTCGGGGAGTCGGCGGGCGCCATGTGCATCGGGCAGCACTTGCACTCGGACAAGGCTGGAGTGCTGTTCCAGCAGGCGAGAAAGTTGGAGAGCACGAGGGTTGGCGCCCCGCGGGCGCTCGAGGGGGGCAGG
>MEHQ01000660.1:21084-37028 GCA_008828725.1 Saccharina japonica
GGGGGAGGGGGGGCGTACGGTCTTTCTTCCTTGCCGTAGCCCTTTTAGAACTGCAGTCCCGTTTTGGGGACAATCCACACTAATTCTAAGTAATGTGTCCCCAAAACGGGACTCCAGTCCTATAAGGGTTAGTAATTTGACCATTGACCACGCATCCCTTTCGAGACGGAACAAAGGGCTGAGGGAGGTGTCGTGCATGTATGGCAGTAGTCGTGTGATCATAGACCCTCGCATCCCTACAATGCCGGGACGGGGCACGTTGGGTTTTCACTAGCCAGGCAGGCATTGCTTGCACCAAAAGCGCGAAGGGCCGTGAGGTGTTGGGCGAGGCGCATGAAGGGTGAGCTGCATCCTACTACAGTAGTCGCATGAAGGGCGTACTCATTTGCTGCTTGCCTCAGCCTTTTGACCATTCACCACGCACCCCCTTCGAGACGGAGCACCGTTCTTACTCCTAATAGAGACACCTCCAACGTTTGGATGCTCACTCCGTTTGTTCCCCATATATCACATTATAATGGTATTTTGCTTATCTTATCCTCTCTCCTAGCATTGAGATTCACTCGGAGGGAGGTTGGTGGTATACTGGCTGGGGTTTCCTGTGGCGGGTGGCGTCGGTAGTGTCAGTGGGGTGATGGCGGTGTGTCGGTACTATCTGTAATTGAGGGTGGTACTATCGGCGATTTATCGATGATATCGAAACCATATCGATGTTTTCGATGTTGTAGGCGCTATGTATAGACGATATGTACATCGATAATATCGATGGGAAGTCGACACCATACACAATCGATATTTTCGATGTTTTAGGTGCTATTCGGAAACGCGGGAAACCATGCAGGGCGCCTCTGCCTCCATGTCGCTCTCCTTGGCGCTTGGCGCCCCTTATCTGTCTTCCTTCTGAGATTTCCTCTCTCACTCTGCCATTGGCTTCATATGAATGATCGAGGTTTTACCTGGACGTTCTCGCTGGGCAACCACTCTCGGACCCCCGCCCCCCGCCGCCCCTCACTCCCCCCTCGCCCCCCTTCCCCTTGCTCGTGGCGCCTGTTTGTTGAAACCCCCATTTTGTTTTTTGTTGGAATACCAGGCTGTGATGCAGAGCAACCCTCTGGGCTACCGCTTTCGAAGCGTCACCGTCGCTAATTTCTTGGGCGAGGCGAGAAACAATTTCCGCCCATTGAACAGATCACCGATTCCCGCTTAATGGTCCATATCCCTGATCTGTATGATCTATTAATAGCTCACGTTGGCGGGTGATAGCCATATCATGTTCAGGATCCAGGACATAATGATCTAGATCGTTGGGGGCAGCTGTATCCCTGGTCTGTATGATCTGTTGATAGCTCGTATTCTGCCGGGTGGGAGACACATCATCTGCAGGATCTAGGACATTGTTGATCTAGCTCTTTCCGTGACCTGTATGATCTGCATGATCTGTATGATCTGTATGATCTGTATGATCTACAGTAGCTGACGTTGCCGGACGAGCGCCTTAGAATCTGCATGATCTAGGTAGGGCGTGATTCCGGGGTTGGATATGTACTGTTACCGATCCCGCACAACATATCCTAACGGCAGGTTCAGATCTATCTGTAGATGATCTAGATCGTGATCTAGGTCATGAGTCTATCCGATGCGTGAAAGCCTAATTGCAAGACTCTCTTTTTTATGACTACACCCTCTTGATTGGCTTTCGCTATGTGCAGGACCGGTCGGCACAACACTTTGTGCAGGGCGTTTGTGTGGTCTATTTCAACCTTGTACCTCGGCCCAGGCCAACCCCACCTAACCCTAACCCTAACACCTACCCTTTGGGGTCCGCCCCGCCGCGTTTTTTTGAGTTTTTTTTTGCGAAACCGCCTTGGGCGGTCGAAAGCCCAGCCTCGATTAATAAAGCCTGCATATCCTGCCTACCGTATATTTCCCCATTTTTTCCCTTTGTGCAGGCGATGAAACTGAAGCTTGACTGTCACAGCCTGGAGTGTCTCCAGTCGGAGTCGGCGGCGGACGTGCTACGGGTCCAGGAGACGCTCATGGGATTGCCCCGCTCCGTCGGAGACTTCTTCACGTGAGTTAGCTGCCCCAAAAAAAACTCCGGCACGGCAAAAATGACCCTGAGACGTGTGATTTGACGGCCTTGACTGAAAGCCTTGATTGACGGCCTTGACTTGACGGACCGCCTTGACTTGACTGACGGCCTTGACTTGACTGACATCCTTGACTGACAGCCTTTGACTGACAGCCTTGACTGGCCGCCATGACTGATGTCCTTGACTGACGTCCTTGACTGATGGCCTAGACGGACGACCTTGACTGGCCGCTTTGACTTGACCGCACCTACACCAAAACTACAATAGTGTGGAGAAAAACATGATCGACATTGTTTTTGCAGAATGACGGAGTGTATGTGTGTTTTCTTAACAACAAACCTCTCTCTCTATTGCCCGGTGACACTCATCCAGCACGCCCAGTGCCTGTACATAATTATTATGTTATTATATTTACATTAAATATTAATATACTTATGCATGACATGAGTATACCCCCCCCCCTGGTTGGTGAAAGCCCAACGTGCTCCGTCCCGGGATTGTAAGGATGCGAGGGTCTATGGTCATACGACTTCGGCCGTGCACGACATAAGTACCCCCCGCCCCGCCCCCCCCCCCCCGGCCTCCTTTGGTTCTGTCTTGTGTCCCCTACTTCTCGGCAGTTGGGGGCCCGTGGTACCCGACCGAAACTACTACCGACACGTGGGCGAGAACCAAAAACAATTCAGCTACAGCTCACAGGAGGAGGAAGAGGAGAAGGAAGCCCGAGACAAAAAGAAGAAAAAGACAATCAATCTCTTCGGCGACCCTCCCGCTCACCCCGACGACGACGATGCCGGTAGTAGCCGAAAGAAAAAAAATGCCGACCTAACGCTTGTCGGTCCGATCAGCTACACCGCACCGTCCATGAAGGTGGTTCAGCCGCTGCAGGTGATGGCCGCTGCTGCCTCCTCTGCTACTGCTGCTAGGGTTGCCCGCGCCGGTGGTGGTGGTGGTGGTGATGGGCGGGGTGGGCGTGCGGGTGGGGAGGACCGCGGGCCGTTGCCCATCCCTGTGATGCTTGGGGTGAACGCTGAAGAGGGGGTGATGTTCGTTCACCTTGCCTTCCCGGTGACGATGCCCAGGGTGAGTTGGGTTACACGCTTTTGTGGTAGATATGTATATCGTCTCAATAAGTTTCGATATGTATTGCCCTCTATAGTGCCGGTTGGATAGTGCCGGTTGTCCCTCTCTAGTGCCGGTTGGGTTGTGCCGGTTTCCCTTTATAGTGCCGGTTGGATAGTGCCGGTTGTCCCTCTATAGTGCTGGTTGGGTAGTGCCGGTTATCCCTCTATGATGCCGGTTGGATAGTGCCGGTTTTCCCTCTATAGTGCCGGTTGTCCCTCTATAGTGCCGGTTGCCCTATACAGTGCCTGTGAAATCGCTTGGCACAGGTGGGATTAACCAGCGTGGCAGCGTGCGAAGTAGTGCCGGTTGCCGCTATCGTACGTGTATTGTTGGCTAGCGCATAACCGGCACTACGAATAGAAGGGACCATTAGTGCATATAACATTCGCTGTATACCCAGGCCACGGAATTGGTCATAGCAATTGTTTCACATCTCGTACAGATAGATCATCTACACATCATACAGATCATCCAGATCATCTAGATCATCTAGATCCTAACCTGCCCTTGTGAGAGCTTGTGCAGGGTCTGTGTAGTACAGATCCAACCCAGGAAAACATGTGTTATTCGTAGATCGTGCAGATAATTCGGGTCCCACTCGGCAAAAGGAGCTAGATCATACAGATCATACAGGTCTTACAGATCATACAGGTCTTACAGATCATACAGATCATACAGATCATACAGATCAGGCACATGTCTGCCATGAAATATCTAGATTATCAAGTGGGAATCGATTATCTATCTGTCGATGATCTGTCCGAGGTGTTGTTGATCTCAAAAGTCGATTTGTTGTACCAGTAGTCTACGTATACATGTCCATTACGGGAGGACCAAATATTGTTAGTAAACATAGGTAAATTTACAGGTCCTATATACTATGGTTGCCCGTAATACAAAGAAAACGGCGTGGTCATTCATCGGATGCTTTTACCATATTTGGGGGCGGTAAGCTTGAATGTGCCTTCCTTCTATTCTATCTCGTCAATCAATACCTGTAAAGGATGTCTAAACCGCCCGTCTAATACGTATATGTGTTCTCTCTGTTCCCTTTTGTCTCAAGGATGGTGTTTGAAGCCGCCCCACCGATGTTGTTTATCTTTCTCTTCCTCGTTTGTTTTTTTTTCGTCCTCTGTTGCCTGGTTGATGAGTTGTCTCACGGATGATGTTTGAACCCGCCCCCACCGATGTTGTTCCTCTTTCTCTTTTTTTTTTTTTCTGTTGTCTGGTTGATGGGTATATACGCCACGACGCCTACTAGCTGGTCTACCAATCATTCGTCTTCGCGCTGTTCCGATCGAGCACGTTGGGGGTCCTCCACACGTATGGAGCTGTGGCCGATCAGTGTGCGGAATCCGGCGACTACCGGAAGGTCATGTCACACATCATGCACGACTACCTCTTCCGCTGCCCGAACCTACGCGCGGCGCAGCTCCTCCAGGTAAGGGGGTTTCATTCACATATGTATGACGGATCAAATCATCTGACAGCATCAGATCAGATCATCTGACAGCTCATATCACATCATGTGACATCTGATATCAGATGGGGTTTGAGATATTAGATCATTAGATCATCTGACACATCGGGTTCGTGTGAAATATCAGATCAGCGGATCTGACGTGTCGTAATCATTTCGCAGATGGGATCGTTTGACAGGTGAGACCATCTGACACATCAGATCATATGACCTGTCAGATCATCTGACATTTACAGATCATATGCCTCTTTTAATGTCTGTTGCCTTCAGTTCGAGTTTTTCGACCAGAAGTTCAACCAAGCTCGCGCCTTCGGGAAGATAATCGATTCCCTCTTCATGGTCTAGATCTTTCAGGGCAGATGATCTGTATGATCTGTATGATCTGTATGCTCTCTATGATCTGTATGCTCTGTATGATCTGTATGATCTGTATGATTTGTATGATTTGTATGCTCTGTATGATCTAGCTCATGTTGCTACCGGGTGGGAGCCGTGCAATTTGCAGGGTCTAGCGCTTGCTTTTTCTGGGTTGGATCTGTACCATGCAGATCCTTCCCAGCCTCTCATAACGGCAGGCGAGGAACTAAAAT
The DNA here is from genome assembly GCA_008828725.1 of Saccharina japonica. Taxonomy (NCBI): domain Eukaryota; class Phaeophyceae; order Laminariales; family Laminariaceae; genus Saccharina; species Saccharina japonica. The sequence continues at coordinate 26,373 of MEHQ01000660.1, forward strand.
ATCTATCTGTAGATAGATAGATCATCATCTATCTGTCCGAGGTGTTCGTATATATCCCTGCCGAAACCCGGTCTCCAACGTGATACATTCCACACACCTACCATAGAACGCCGAATATTTTTTTTTGCATCGTATTCATACGGTAGCTTCCTGAACAGGGAGATCGTGTTAGTCAAGTTGCTTTTTTACTTGCCTTCCTTTATACAAGATGCGATGTCGTGAACCAACCAGTGTTTGTTTTACGTCAACTATTTTCTGGCGTAATCTTGTGTACGCCTACTGCAATGGGAAACCCCGAGCTGGCGCCACGGGCGGAGCCGTGGCCGTACCGCTAGTTTAATTAACTCACACTTCTTCGACCTTTATTTTTATTTCTTTCCCCCCGCTCCAGAGGGAGAAGTATTGCGAGAGGGTCTATGATACGACGAGACATCGTAGTGATTCGTGATGTATTCGCAGCCAACCCTGATGCATCTATATACCTCAAGAGCTGGTTTATCTTGCTCGTTGCTCTTCACGTCACGTTTTATTTTACATTATACCCCTCGTTTTGTTGACTGTTTTTGTTTTACATTATATACCCCCACCGTTTTGTTGACTACCAATAGTTATCAGGAGAACGGCTGGTGCACAGTTCTTGCTTGCTTGCTACTGCTCTTCACCGCGACCGTTTTACTTGTTCCCCCCGTCTTTGTTTTTTTTTTTTTTTTTGTGGTAGCATTGCTTGGTGGCGGCCTCTCCGAATGCCCGCTGGACGCGAGCGAGCTCGAGTTTACTACCAGGCACACAGCGGTTAGCCACGAAACACACCGCACGCGACACCAGCTGCTGCTCTCGAAATAGAGCGACGTTGGGGGGGGGAAACAAAAAAGACGCGCCACGTACACAGTACCCAACACCCAACACACCACACGCAACAAACACCAACAGCAAGCGCCGGAAAAATAAAAAACAGGAAACTAAAAAACCACCCAGCACAGTTAGTTTTGGGTGGTACCCGGAACGGCGGTCGGCTGACTATGTAAACTACGTACGTACTCATAAGTGCGTAGTCACAAATGCGTGGCGGCACCGTTCCGAGCAATCGTCTAGACCACAGCGGGGTGATAGCCGCAAGACAACACACATCATTGGACCGCGTATACAGTCAACGGTGTCAAACATAATCGTACAGTAGTTGGCACACACATCAGATTAGTAGTAGTAGTAGTAAAGCCTGTATACCCAGCGACGAAAGTAATCATATCATGCGATCGATCCGTTGAAAAAAACGATGACCGTTGAAGCGAATGAAACTTCCACCCCCTCTCTACAGGCACTACTTCCTACCACAGCAGCACACACGACTGATGTCGTGCCAAGTGCCGAGCGCTAATGCCCCCAGGTGGAGCAGTAAAGCCTGTATACCCAGCGACGAAAGTATTCAAAATCATGCATCAATCGGCGATCGATCCGTTGAAAAAACGACGACCGTTGAAGCGAATGAAACTTCCACCCCCTCTCTACAAGCACTATACTACCCACCACAGCGGCGCACACGACTGATGCCGTGCCAAGCGCCGAGCGCCAATGCCCCAGAACCCCGCGGATCACATAATCTATCGGTCCCACCACTTGCATGTATGTGCGGTGCAACAACATTGACACTCTGTACAACATGTCAATGTAAAAAACTAATCGTACAGTGTCCTCTCTCTCTCACACACAGCAGCAGTAGTAGTAAAGCCTGTATACCCAGCGACGAAAGTAAGCAAATCATGCATCAATCGACGATCGACCCGTTGAAAAAAACGATGACGACCGTTGATGAAGCGAATGAAACTTCCACCCCCTCTCTACGAGCACGACTATACTCCCCACACACCGGCTGATATGCCAAGCGCCGAGAGCCAATGGCCCAGGACCCCCCCCGTCTATTTGGGTCACCAGTCACCATGGTCAAGAAGCGAGTGCGGTGGAGTTTGAATCGCACAGACAGTACACTGAACTCGTAGCGCGCGGGCTTGCTTTCTATAAAAGCAAAAAAAAAAAACACAGCAAGCAGTGCTCTTTGACAGTGGTACAGTAGTAACAGTCCGCTGTGTGCGTGCGTTACTATTACAAGCTCGTAACCTCCAGGAACAACCCCCCCTGCCTCCCCCTCCCCCCCCTCCCGAAAACAAAAATGCCGCTTTCTGAAGCTTCACGCGCAGCGAGCGGCAGTCACCATCCAGGGATACCCCCCCCCCCCCCCTCCCTTGCACAGCCGAGGGAAAAGTGCTGTTGTTGCTACCGTATGTACGACTCTACTCCGTGTGGCAGCACGAGTCTGCTTGGTGGTGTTGTGTGTTAGGTGGTGTCGGTGCTCAAGGAGGGCACTCGCTGAGCGTGTCGACCTCCGCGCCGGGGCAGAAGTTGATGATCGCATCCTCCCCCTGCAAAGAAAGGTGGGAGTGGTAACACACAGGGTGAGGGCGTACAGCAAGCAGCACGCGACAGGTATGATAGATGTTAAGAATGTCATAATCTCTTATTTTTGGCCACACTGGAATTAATGTATGTATATAAGAGACTGGGTGTGTTTGTTCCATACAAAGAGGTCGCATTATTACCCCCCCCCCCCCAAAAAAAAAGGTCGCATTATTATTTCCCCCCAAAAATGTCAGCTCTCAAATTCTCAATCATCAGTCAGGATCCTCCCACTTCTTGTACCGCGAATGCTGTAAAGACGACCGCCACACCCCCCGCGACGTTTGTTTGTGGCCGTCACAGGAGGCTGGCTGTCTGTGGCGTAAGGTCTAGAACCAGGCACTGTCTCCCGGCCGCACATGGCATCGTGCATGCTGGTACTACTCGTGCGGTGGGTATACTGCCAGCTGGGCACTTCTGGTCGATGTGGGACCATGGATGGGCTATGGCAGTAATAACCCATAGATTTGGGCTTCGGTCCTGCTGTACTGAGCTTCTGTACGTAGTGATGTGGAGGCGTGACGGTCCCGCTACAGTGCAGGGGGCAATATATAGGGACCGGTCCCACTTTAGTGCGGGGACCGCACTAAAATGGGACGAAGTCGTGACAAGCGATCTTGACCGTACGAATAAAGTGGGTACCCGCACTAAAATATACAGCACTAAAGTGGGACCCCCACTGCTGTGCCTGGCACTGCTGTATGCTGTACTGCTGTGGGCTGTGAACATATCATTTGTACCAAGATGACCGGGACATAAGCTCTATTTGATTTTAATACGAGAGCCCAAATGTGTACGTATCATATTCCCGACCAGAGCCGTATATCTCTCTATATATAGTACAGGACACCTAAATAAGAAACAGGCAAATAAGAAAGCCAGGCTGAGATCTAGAAGAAAATACGAAATTCAGGAGTCGTTATCTTGAAATTAGTGTAGGAAGTACCCTCTCTCAAATAAGAAATCCAGCCTGGACCAGATTTCCTGTTTCCTATTAGGTGTCTTGTACGGTACTGGTAAACGATACCACCAGGTAGTATTTATTAACTATTTTATGTCGTTCAGGGAAACGTATCGGCAATATATGCGACAGGATACAGCAGCAGCATCAATCGGATACACAGAGTGGGCGGCGCTGTTGAGGGTCATCCCGGCCGGCAACGCGGAGGGAGAATATATCTTGGACACGCGCACGGCACGGTGATGTTACTGTACCTCCGGCGCAGTACAGGACACCTAATAAGAAACAGAAAATCTGGCCCAGGCTGAATTTCTTATTTGAGAGAGGGTGCTTTCTACACCAATTTCAAGATAACGACTCTCAAATTTCTTATTTTCCTGTAAATACCAGCCTGGCTTTCCTGTTAGCCTGTTTCTTATCATGTGTCCTGTATTGTATCATAGTGTCATACCAAGTATCTGGTATATTAAAAAATTAAAAAAAACAACAGCTGTGAGCTCGAGGATTTCGTCGAAACTCATCTTTGCTTCGTAGCTGAGTGTAATACTTCGATCGCGCGTACTTACGGATTTTATATGTCCTCATGTAGGGTGTACATCCCGTATGAGGGGGACACAATCTGAGGCTGTAGAATTCAGGAAGTGTGTGTCTATTTGTGGGGGAAGAAAAAATAAAATAAAGTTAAAATTAAAATTAAACAGTCTGAAAGAAACGTACCAGGTATACTATAGTGTTCCGACGAGTTTACGTGATAGAGTGGTTCTACTATTTGTAGTATATGCAGTGCATACAACCGCATGTAAGCCGTAGACCGTACGAGGCCGTGAAATCCAGCCTGGATCATATTTCCTGTTTCTTAATATGTGTCCTGTACTACTATTTAATACTGCTGTTGTAGGTGTCTTGTACTGTCACTTCAGGTACTACTGCTGTATATCGAACGGATTCTTTCTATTTTTTTGCACCGCGCTTGTGTCACGCTTTATTTAGTCGGTCTCTCGCTATAAACCTGAGCCCCACACCAAGAAAAGACAACACACGTGGCATACACCAGGTAGGTACTACTGTACGTACATATGATATACCCGAGGGTATATACACTATCGACGTTCTCGTGAGAAAACAAACACCTTTCAGAAAAAGATCTAGCGTAGAATTTGACAAGACTTAAGAAAGTGTCGACAGGCAGTACGTACTAAATACCAGGAAAAAAAGTAGCCTAGGCGCTTGTAGGCGCAGGAAATTGGTACGGATATATCCACTTCGATGCGAGTCGAAGAGGGAATAAAAGGCTGAAAATTCTTCTCGCGATAAAAATGCAAGGCAAGAACCGCAGTGGGGGAGGAGGGAGAGGAGCCTACTTTGTAACCCCGGATCTGAGTTACGACTATATAGGGGGGAGATCGAAAGGAAGGGCGAAGACAATAAATGGGATGAAAAAACAACAAACAAACAAACAAATTACCCGTCATTCTCGCTCGGCGAGAATAATTCGGAGAATACGGTAACAAGGATTTACGAGTACGAGCCTACCAGGTACACCCGGATTTCAGGTTTCCAAACAAGAGGGCCGATACTGCTGTACATAGCCGACTAATATGGTATCGTATACAGGCACCACAGCGAGCGGTAGGAAGGTGTGGGGTTTTGTAGGAAAGTGGGAGAGCTTAGAGGACACGGGGGACTCGGGCCACCAGGTACACGCGGATCCGGATTTCAGGTTTCTAAACAAGAGGGCCGATACTACTGCACATAGCCGACTGATATGGTATCGTATACATATATTGGTACCACAGCGAGCGGTAGGAAGGTGTGGGGTTTTGTAGGAAAGTGGGAGAGCTTAGAGGACACGGGGGACTCGGGCCACCAGGTACACGCGGATCCGGATTTCAGGTTTCTAAACAAGAGGGCCGATACTACTGTACATAGCCGACTGATATGGTATCGTATACATATATTGGTACCACAGCGAGCGGTAGGAAGGTGTGGGGTTTTGTAGGAAAGTGGGAGAGCTTAGAGGACACGGGGGACTCGGGCCACCAGGTACACGCGGATCCGGATTTCAGGTTTCTAAACAAGAGGGCCGATACTACTGTACATAGCCGACTGATATGGTATCGTATACATATATTGGTACCACAGCGAGCGGTAGGAAGGTGTGGGGTTTCGTAGGAAAGTGGGAGAGCTTAGCGGACGCGGGGACTCGGGAGGTTACTCACCCACACAGCGATCTCGTCGGCGAACGCCGCCATGTACGCGGCCACTCCGTCGCAGGTCGTGAAGCACCCGCGGCACGCCTGGCCGATGCCCATGAAGTTGCAGTGCACGGGGAGCGGGGTGGCCTCGTCGACGCAGTCCGAGTCGAGGAAGAGGTCCTTGTCGTATATCGCCATCTGCTCCGCGGCTGCTGCCGAGAGGGCCGCGATGCTGCATTCCTCCTCCGTCTGGGCGCCTGCAGGGTGGATGCATATATGCATTGCATTGGGAGTTTTTTTGGAGGGTGGGAGAGAAAAAGGGTGTCAAATAAGATAATGAAACAAACGAAACCGGATATCATTATTAGATTCTGAAGTCCACACCTTGGACGGATAATCGATCTTCTACAGGATTCCGGGGGACCATACTCGTAGTAAATATAATAGGATCTACGGTAGACACAAAAACCTCGTACGAGTACGATATTTCCGTATTTTTGCTATTAATAGCAATATTTGGTCCTGTTTTCTATGGTCCGCCGTAAATACAGCAGTAAATAAGTAGATAAATCAAGCCAGCCGTATCCCTGATCTGTATGATCTGTATGATCTGTATGATCTAGCTCACGTTGCCGGGTGGGAGCTGTATAATCTATATAGTCTGCACGATCTAGGGTGTGTTTCCGGGGTTGGATCTGTACTGTACAGATCCTACACAACATCTCAGAAGGATCGGTTGGGATCTACTGTAGGTGATCTACTACAAGATACAGTAGATACATACCAGGTAGATAGATCGTGATCTGTACCACGTGTGGGTTATTCATCTATTTCTATTTTACAGGGGATCATCATAGTAATCAGGACCCGGACACTAAAACCTACGGTGTAAACTACAGAATGTTTACCGTAGTAAGCATATTTGATCCTGATTACTGTGTCCCCCCATAAGACGATTTTGAGGAGAAACCACACTCTTCACTATACTGCTGCTGGACACTTGATTATATCGTGGGACAGATTTTGCTGCACAGCAGCAGCAGCAGCAGCAGCAGTATGGTATCACGTACACGCCGCTATACCACGGCAGTACGTGGATATCGCGGAAAGTGCGCACGACGCAGAAAAAAGAGCAGCGAGTATATATTACTACTCTGTACACGCGGTCGTGAGATAACAACACTCGTGGCAAGAGTAAAGCGGCAGTTGACCCTCGGCTATATACGGGTGAGTGCTGGCTGTGGTGCGTTTTTCGAAAAGGATATCGTACCAGTATACTCGTACTATTATTGTAGATGCAGGTTGTACTCACTCGTATGTATATAGATAGATGTGTTATCAATAGTACATCAGAAGTACTATCTGTACGTACAGTAGTATAATAGTATCCTATCCTATTCTCCTATCGAACCATGCAGTTCGTACAGTAGTTCTATACTGCTGTAACATGTTGTGCACCGCTCGCTGTGCACTCTGCCCACTTTGTACGCGACAATATCACACGCAGTTTTTTTTTTTTTTTTTTTGGAAGTATATGGAACTTGCGTCGGGATATTGGAGAAACGCCGCAAGTGAAGGAGTGTAGTAGTTGCTACCCCAGGCAGCGACGCGCAGCAACGCGTACAGAAGTATGTACTGCAGTGCTGCAGTGCTCGCTGCTGTGCGGTTTGCATTTCCGCGACGTATCCAAGCGCTTGTCGCTTGTCCACGCTAAAAGTTTTTTAATACTATTCCACGATCTTACGTATGTATCTTTTTTATTTTATTTTTTACAGTAAAAGATCTTACATGCACATGTATGATACGTACGGTAAAAAAAATTAAACAACCAACAGTAAAAATCCAGAAAGATCCTCAAATCTGAAGCGCAGGACGTTGTTGAAATCTTTTTCAAGTGTCTTTTTTAGGGTATCATCATGATGATAAGTTGTGGATATGGGGATACTGCTGTACTGCTGTACGAGACGTAGGTGCAGTAGCACTACGTCAGTACTGTAGGCGACAGTGCGCTGCCGGAGGCGAAGGCGGTGCAAACCACGGAAGAGAGGCACGCTATACTGCCGCCATGAATGGGTGCTCGTACAGTCTCTGTCGGCAGCGGGATACAGGCTCGGCCAACCTTCTTCCACAAGGGACATATCCATTTTTGCTCATCATCATGCTGTTTTTTTTCAATCTGGTTGCTGTGTCGGGCGTCTCAATCTCATATTTCGCGGATTTTGGTCAGCCCTACTGACTGTGCTGCTACTGCCGCTGTTGCGCAGCGGTGGGTGTCCGATGTTCAGAACCTCGCGGTCGACGGCGCGAGAGGGAAGCCACAAGGGCGAGGAAATCCAGAGGGACATGCATGCATGCGCTTGGCAGCAGCACACACGTCAAAAGGCATGCCCAACACATGCATCGTACATATATATTCAATACAGACAGCATCTATCTACCGGTCTAGTCTACAGAACTGTCCGGAAATTTAAGAAACATTTACACACTAATATTGGTATATAACGTGCCTTGTTTTTACGTGAATATTCCTGCATTCTTGCCGATATCTTCGCTAACCGCTGCGTTATACGCTCGTAGCTGCTGGAAGTACCGGGATCTATCTGTACGTAGCTTCTCTACCTCGTATGATATCAGGACATACCTCGCCAAAGCAAAGCAGCTACTCGTACGTACGTAGCGCACAGCTTCTGCACCACGAAATGCGTTCTGTCGGCACACAGTCAACATCTATCTACGAGCGTACTTGTAGGATGATCTTGGATGATCGCGTATTTTGTACCACAGGTACATGCCTCGGATACTTTTTGTTGTTTCGTGGCAAGCCGAGCAGCGATCCAAGCACACAATAAGACCCACAGCTGGGAGACAAGGGTATGCCGATGTAAAAACTCACGTGCCACGCCGAGGAAGGCCACCGCGAGGAAGGAGATGGAGACGATCATCATGCTGAAGCTCTTCATCGTGTGCTGCTGCTGCTGCTGCTGCTGCTGCTGCTTGCTCAAGAATATGACCGAAGATGTTCTTTTTCTTGGGCAGCGATGGTGCGAGATGCACGAGGGAGCTGATGATGATGATGTAGTAGGTAGGTGTGTTGGCACGTGTGTATGTGTGTGTTCTGGGTTGGCTGTGAGTTGTGTCAGGGTGGGGGTGGGGTGGGGTGCCTTGCTGTTTTTTTTTCCGGCTGTGCTGTGTGTGCGTGATTTGTGGTCTCTGATTTGGTTCTACGTACGTTCGCTCGTTCGTTTCTCCCTTTTTGGTTCACCGCACAGATAACAAGTCAACGACGGATGGATGGTATGATGACCTGTGTCTGATGCCTTTGATGAGTAGTTATTGTATGAACCACGCACACTAATTAGACCATTATTAACAGGTCAACGGCGGCGGCAGGTAAACACATGTTTGTGCTGGTATACTCGTATAACGGAACAAGAAATAAATATATACCAGGCATGAAGAAAAAATAACGTAAATAAAGCAGGTACTACAGCAGTACTACAGTATAGTACTGTACTGTAAACAGCAGCAGTACTACTACTGTATAATATGCGGTACGTGAATATTTGAGCTTCTGTAGGGGTACCGTATGTATGTATCAATATTGCGAACAGTATTCATACTTACGAGTACTACTTCCGATTTATATAGTACTATTCATACAACTGGCAGTATTAATACTATACTACTTTAGTCTGTCCCCTGTATGTACCAGGAACAGCGTACGAGAGACTCGAGCGAGTACAGCTCGTGTACAAAGGGTATGGTAGTATCTTTGCGCCAAACACCCCGACACTGCAGCAATGCTGCTGCTGTTGTTGTACGAGTACTCGACTCGCACAAAATAAATAAATATCGAACATATTATACAGTACCTGGTACGCAGTAAAGAGTCAAGATATCTAAAGATATCATCGTACACGATCCGGTAGAAAAGCGGAGAATCTGAAAAATTGAAAGTTCGAAAATAATTCGAACAAAGCTCAAGCCGGAAGTGGCATCATAGGTACTCGTATTATGCAGAAGGGAGTGATTTTTGTTTCTGTGAAGTGTGATTTTCCTCATTATGGAGTGCTATGAGTGACCAAAGTAGAAGGTTATGCTATACGTAACACCCCACTCTGTCCCAAAATATAAGCACATTATATACATTAATATGAAATAAAACGCTACTTGTATTTCGGGACAGAGTGGTAGCTATAGGCATCGTCGGATGGCAAGGATAATGTCAATACTATTGAAACGAAGATTTTGGTGTTACTACTATGCTCGTACTCACTCGTAGAACACCACAGCCAGTTACAGCGAGAGCGCGAGTTGGAAATCAACGAGATGGACGGGCAATGGGAATGATGCTGAACCCTACACGTATAATTCTACATGTATGTATGTATGTATATATGTACGTCGTATGTAATATTATGTATGCGCGAAAAAAAAACGTTGGCGAAAGCACCGGGGGGAGAGAGGAAAAGTATTCATACCTGCGGCCATCACAGCTTTTTACCAGAAGGCCACCGCCGAGGTTGTTACTACACACTGTAGATCACAAAATTACAAATAAAAACAAATGTTCTTCACTGGGTACATTGCTGTTTGTAGCACCTGGTATTATTTTGGACATGTTTTTCCCAGGCATACTTATTACGCGGGACCACATAGTAAATAGGACGTACGGTACACACAAAAACCTACCAGGTATATAATTACCTACTTTTTCTAACAATATTCGGTTCTATTTACTATGGTCCCCCGTAATCCAGTAGTATCATACTACTACTACTTAATAGGGGACCGTTTGGATATTAAAAAAGAAGAGCCAAACGGTTCTTTCTTATGTTTCCGTAATTGTACCTGAAATAAATACGAGATCAATTTATGAAAGAAAAGACACATTTGGTAACAACTCTCTCACGTAAGAGTAGTTAACGTAGATGTTGTGGGCACACACACGCCTGTCATCACTTGCTACGAGGGCAAACAGCTTCGTACCAGCTGGTGATGAGAGCATCGATAATTGTCCCCCCCGGGCGCGGGGGGGGGGGGGGGGGGGGG
>MEHQ01000660.1:37033-277531 GCA_008828725.1 Saccharina japonica
GTTACTATACTGCAGGGGCGAGGGCACAGCCTCTTCCCGAAAGGCACACAGATGGGGTCGGAGAGGAGGAGGAGGGCGGCGGACACGGTGGAAGCACACCTCTCAGGGGAAGAAAAAGAGACTGGTTCAGGACAGAAAAGGGGTGGTTATGGCGAGGACAAGCGGGGGGGGGGGGGGTTGGGCGCCAGGCCGGGGGGGGCGCGTGTGGGCGAGCTGCTCAGGTTTTTCCACCGCCGTGTATCCCGGCGGGCGGAAGACGCCCTACTGATGGCGTACAGGAGCGGGGCGGAGGGGACGTGGGGTGGGGAGGAGGCGTGTGTGGGCTGGAGAAGGGGGCTGGACGCGCGCTACGATAGAGGTCGTAGCGTTTTTTGCTGAAAAACATTTTCGGAATCATCTGTTAAAGGCTCCTTAACCCTTATAGGACTGGAGTCCCGTTTTGGGGACAAATTACTTAGAATTAGAGTAGTTTGTCCCCAAAACGGGACTGCAGTCCTAAAAGGGTTAAGCCAAAATCGCCGAAACTTTCATTCTTGTGTTGCCACATTTTCCATAGTACACCTACAGTAGTTTATGGGATTGTTGATCGGGTATATGGCACTTTTATTTTCCTCTGAAATCACGTTTCGGGTCAGGTATGGAGCTCCTCAAGTTAGGAGCTCAGCAGGCAAAGCATGGTGTCTCTATCGTAGCATTCGTCAGTGGCGGAACTAATGCCGGAGGAGTTTGCGCGGCACACCCGGGAAGGATAGGAGGACCCCAACGAGGCTGGCGGAGATTGGGGCCCCACCGTGGGTCATCCAAGCACACAGGGGAGACGGGACGTTACAAATACGCGAGGAGGTCTATCATGGAGGGTCCTCTGTGTGTCCCAGGGGACTGGTGGGAAGGACATAAGTAATAGCCGAGTACCAACAGGGGCAGGGGGGCGAGGTGGGGCGTGCAGCAGAAGGAAGGGAAGGGGCGATAGAAGCTGCGAACGCGGCTTGCTGAATGGGGTGGCTGTGTTGAGGTTGCCTATCAGAAGAGCAGAGGGCAGCAGGTTAGCCGCGTACATCAGCTAGAAAAATAGGAGGCGGGGGAGGGGGGGGGCAGGGGGAAATGGACGAGGGAGACCTGTCACAGTTTCACCCCCCCCCCCCCTCCCCCCCCCCCCCCCTTTTCCCCCCCCCCCCCCCCCCCCCCCCGTGGGTGACACGGGATAGTAATGAACATGGATTGTTTGGGAAGGAGACTATTCATAGATCAAAGTGGAAGTGTGTCTTGGCAGTCTGGAGTTTGGCGGATCGGAAATAAAAAACCCGATACACGGCGTAGGGGGGGGTGTACTTCATTGTCATGCATGGCCGTAGTCATATGACCATGGTCATATAACCATGGGGGGGGGGGGGGGGGGGGGGGGGGGGGCGGCCTGTGAACTCGTCAAACCTGATCGCAATGCGGTTCAAAACAGGTACCAGTTCAGGTCGGATACAGGATATAAAATTAATTCAGGATAATACAACAAGCATACATGGCATTTGTATCATACGTCTCGGTAGCCCATGTTGTTGTGGGATGACATAAAACAAATACGACACAATCTCTGCGATTTGACCTATGGAAACAACGTTAACTGTGAACATCAAGCACATCAAGCAAAAAGGTACGACATACTTACACGGGGTCACGCTCTTCTTGCCCTTCGACCACAAAGCAACGGGTAGACACGGGGTATTACAACATTCACTCGTACTACGTACTTATAATCTTAATATATACCTGGTACCTGGTACCTGGTACTAGCATACACTTCGTATTCATATTAACAACAAGTGCATGCACGAAGCCCGAACAGTAAATACTGTAACTACCACAAACGTGAACACAAACCTTTTGACGAGCCTTTTCAATTGCGAAAAACGAACACCATAGTGAACTAACAATGACAACGGTACATGCACTACGTACTAATAACGAAAACTAACCAGAGCTGCTCACGGGTGGAGTCAAAACTCGCGGGTCGGGTCGGATGGGGTAACCGAACTGACCCGACCCGACCCGACCCGACCCGACCCGTGAGCTTTACAACACCTCCTGACCCGACCCGACCCGACGCGACCAGACCCGCGAGTTTTATAAAACCTCCTGGCCGTGAACATCCCTGAAAATAACGCACGCGTTGTCGCTGATGCTCACGCTGCATACAGGCTCCACACACGGAGTGAATGCCAAGCGTCACGAATGATACGAACACATAGTCAGTGATCGCAGGCGGCTATATTTACTGTATATGCCTCTCCTTTCTTCGGCCGAACAATATTTGTACCACATACGAAGTATTTCTAGCCGACAGTGCCCCCCCGACATAGTCGCGGTTTGTTTTTGTTATCCCATAAACTCGCCACCCATATACATCACCCATACCAGTATACGCATGGTCCCAAGGTAGACTCCAATCATTTCTGGAGGGGGGGAGGATAATAACACGGCGCAAGATATACAGCACAAAATATACTGCTGTAACATGTGGTGCCAGGATACCATCGGGCAGAAAGATGTGGTACACATGAGTACGGCGGTGTACTGCTGTTACAATTCCACCACACACTTCAGCTGCAGGTGCGGTGCAGAGGTGGGGGGGGGGGGGGGGGGGCGGATACTCGATGTTAATGCATGGCCGCCGTCGTATGACCATAGACCCTCGCATCCCTACAATGCCGGGACGGGCGCACGTTGGGTCTTCCCCCACCAGATAGACATTGCTTGCACCAGGCGCGAAGCGCCGTGAGGTTTGGGGGGGGCGCAGGGGGGGGGGGGGGGGGGGCGGATACTCGATGTTAATGCATGGCCGCCGTCGTATGACCATAGACCCTCGCACCCCTACAATGCCGAGACGGGCGCACGTTGGGTCTTCCCCCACCAGATAGACATTGCTTGCACCAGGCGCGAAGCGCCGTGAGGTTTGGGGGGGGCGCAGGGGGGGGGGGGGGGGGGGCGGGGGGGGTACTCATGTCGTGCACGGCTGTAGTCATATGACCATAGACCCTCGCATCCCTACAATGCCGGGACGGGAGCACGTTGGGTTTTCACCAACCAGATAGACATTGCTTGCACCAAGCGCGAAGCGCCGTGAGGTATTGGGCGAGTCGCATGGAGGGTGAGCTGCATCCTGCTAAGAACCGCCTCTGAGGCGGACTTGTATATGGACGACAGCTTCAATGAGTTCATTTAATTTCTGGTGTGGCCACTTCCGGAGACAGCAATGGGTTTTACTATGTAACTACCTCGCGGATGCCTTACCATATTAACACTACGTGATACGACCATTCCCCTTGTGCGGAGCAAAGGTTCTCCACCCCGCACAAATGATCTACTCGACCGCCAGCTTTGGTGACCGCCAAAACAAAATAACAAAAAAACGGCACCCTGGTTGTCTAGCTCACGCAGCGAGTGGCGTGTTTTACAGCGTCGTTGCCAACCGACGCCAACCCAACCTATACATATATCATATACTTATAGGGGGGGGTGGGGGTACTCATTTGTTGCTTGCCTTAGTTATTTGACCATTGACCACGCATCCCTTTCGAGGTGGAGCACCGTTCCTACTCCTATTAGAGACACCCCCAACACTTGGGCGCTCATTACGTTGTTTCCATATATTACAAAGATACCTTTTGCTAATCTTATCCCCTTCCTGTTTCGCCGCCTGTGGCCACCACTTATCCCCTAAGATAGCGATCGTTTTCTCGCTACTATTTAGTGTACCAAACTGCTCCATGGGGAGGGGGGGTAAATGCAGTAGAAGCAGTAGAGGCGAAGGGGGAATCGGTGGCAGAGATGCCGTTGGATGTCGTTGGAGGCAGTGGGAGGATGGCCAATAACACATCCGAGCAATCCCACGGTAGGGGTACCACTTTTAGGCCCAATATTTTCTGGCCGGCTGTGCCTTCACGTGAGCAGCCACCGGATACTATTAGTATTTAACTGGTATGTTTGTTTCTGGGCTACCACATTGGAAGGTTTGGTCGGGTTGCGCGAACGAAAAATTCCGAAGTCATGTTTCGGGTGAGAGAGATATTGAGCTCCTCATGTGAGGAGCTCAGAAAATTCTGCTGCGCCCCTACCGTGGGATGACTGATCCGTGAGCGATGATGGAGACGCCATGCTCGTAGTGCAGTACAAGCAGTGAAGAAGTACTGTTGTAGTGCCGTGTTAGTGCAAGCAGTAGTTCCGTAGTAGTTCTCGTAGCAGTGTAGTATTAACGCTGTAGCATTTACAGTGCAGAGCACATCATACCAACCACAGCACGCTGCAGCTTCAACGTACCAGTATATCCGCACACATGCGCTAAGCGATTAAAAATAAATGCGTACGACAATATACTCCATCGGTTCTTATTATGTCGTCGGACAAAACGGGGTGATGGTGTGTGACGGAGAAATGTGCGACTTCCTACCCCCCCCCCCCAACTGACGGCGACGACCATGCTACCAGGATTCTTCTTTTTTGGTTGGCGCGAGGGGGTTATACCTCCACTTTGCATCATGCAAAACAACGCGCACGTTCCTAACGCACATATATACCACATACCTCTTACTGGTCAAATTGGTAACCTTGTCACATGATGAGCGTCCAGCCTTCATAACTCAGCAGCGCATACCAAACCGTTGGCTCTGCTCAAAGTACGATATTAGCTCCGCAGTAGTGTACGTACAGTGGGTACAGTGGCGGAAGTGATAGGCCGGTGCAGTTGTGGGGGGGGGGGGGGGGGGGGGGGGGCGTGTACTCATGTCATGGCCGTCCGAAGTCGGCGGTGGCGGAGGAGCGCATCGAGGCAGCGGCTAAGAGTGGACGTGTTTGTGGAAGCGATAGACGGGGGGGGAGTGTACTTCATTTTCATGCATGGCCGTAGTCGTATGACCATAGACCCTCGCATCCCTACAATGCCGGGACGGAGCATGTCGGGTTTTCACCCACCAGGCAGACATTGCTAGCACCAGCGCCATGAGGTGTTGGGCGAGTCGCATGAAGGGTGAGCTGCATCCTACTAAGAACCGCTTGTAAGGCGGACTTGCATATGGATGACAGCCTCAACGAGTTCATTTAATTTCTGGTGTGGCCACTTCCTGAGACAGCAATGGGAGCACTATGTAACTACCTCGTTGGTGCCTTACCATGTACACACCACGTGATAAGAAATAAGGGGTGACTACCTACCGTACGTATACAGCAGTGTGTACGGTAGGTCCGTGGCACGGCAGGTATTGGGGTGGCACTTTTGCACCCCAAGTGTTTGCCAACCATAGCATCAGCCATTGCGACTGAGGTTGCATGCGTACAACGTAGAGGTGCAACTTCGTTTTTGCTGAGGCTACGATACTCACATCGCGAGAGCTCTCCTTATCTCACCCAACAACTCAGCGTGGGTGGAAGATTAAGGGCAGCCGGATGAACTAACTCTCCCATGACCTATATACGGTATAACGGAACATGCAGCGTGGGTGGAAGGTTAATGATAACCCGACGAACTGACTCTACCTATAACGAAACACGCAGTAAAAATACTTAATAATGTAGGGTTTTCTAAACGATAATGGTATGCCATGTAAGGCTTATGGCTTATTGGGTAGTTCCTTGGTTGGAGAGAAGAGCCCGCCAGTCACAACCATAACCATCGTTTTGCCAAAAATTGTCACTGGGACCACAACCAAACGACGCTTGCTACGGTGGAGGCGTTTCTGCCTTCTGAGGGGGGTCACTGATATACTAATAATGATGGGGATCTCTCGCGGAAAAACACGTGTGGATCTCTCTTGGAGAAACACGCAGGTGGCTTGGTGGCACCTAGTGACCGTGAGGTTCACTGTTGTTCAATATAACAGAAAATAAAGAGATGGTTTGAAAGGTGGCGCTCATGTGGCCGCGCTATAGAGAGCGGTGGTGTGTTGGGAGAGTTGGGAGAGTGCGCTCGATGGGGCTCACAACGCTGACTGGTGCAATCGCATGGTGTGATCACCCTAATAGGTTGGTCACAACATATTCTACATGACTACATGACCCGCATGGTACGATCATGTGTCCGTACCCGTAGTACCCCATGTTCCAGTACCCTATGTGTGATACGATATGCTACGAGTAGCCTGTACTCTACAATTCACAGCTGACGTCGTATTTATAATAATTTTATTTAATTATTGTTTGTCCGGCCGATAATCTTACCGTATCTCGAGGTAGATCTACCGACATCGGAATCATATACGAACATACATGACATTATTCCGTATGCCGGTCGCCCCGGTGGGCTAGCAGGTAACCACGAAGCGTGATAGCGTCAAGGTCGCGAGTTCGAGCCCCCCCGAGTGCATGCTCGTACGGAATTTTTCTCGCAAACAAACATCTTGACTAGCTGACAGCGCGAGAGCGTGAGTTAGCAAAATTCGACGAAGATCGACGAGCGTTGGGAAAGCTGAAACCCTCTTCGCGACAAAAATCAAGGCAATAACCGTAGTGAGGGAGGACCCTACTTCTTTGTGATCCCGGATCTGAGTTACGACTAGGGAGGGAGAAAGACAGAAGTGCGAAGCTAATAAATGGGATGAAAAACAAAATCTGAGGGCGGTGGCTTATTACTTGAGGAGCGCTATACCTCACCCAAAAACTGATTTTGACGAAAATAAAAGTACTACTTACTACGTACCCGATGAAGCATCCCGTGGACTACAACAAAAGTAAGTATAACACGAAACACATTGCCCAATGCAACCTCGTACATGGAATTCCCGTGTCATTCAGAAATAATCGTAGACGTTTCAGCCAAAAAGTGGTACGACCTTTCTCGTCCTAGCACGCATGCACCCAACCATCGTATCATATCAACCATGATTGTATTTATGGTTGGGGATCCCAATGCAAACGTTAACACACGCACGCATGCTACGATAGAGGTGCGCCATGTTTTTTTTTTTGCCTCATAAGGGTGGTCACTTATTGAGACGCTCTGTACCTCACCCAAAAACTGTTTTTGGAGGAAAATAAAAGCGCTAGCGTATTTACCCGATGAACGAAAATCCCACGGCCTACTTTAACTATTACGAACACACTAATTATTTTCCAACGAGTGCTACGGTAGAGGTAGCACTTTTGGGCTGAATCGTTTTCTGAACGATCGGGCTCCTTAACCCAAGTTCGTCGGAATTTCATTTTTGTGACGAAATATGTTTCAGAGTATACTTCGGTCATGATATTTCTCATCCGGCATCACTTTTTATTTTCCTCCAAAATCTATTTTTCGGTGAGGTATGGCGCTCCTTAAGTGAGGAGCTCAGAAAAAACATGGTGCACCTCTATCGTAGCATGCGTCTTCCGACGATAGAAAAAAAATCAGGCAAAAAGTGCTATCTCTATCGTAGCCCTCGTCTTGATATAATGTATACCCAGCATCTGGATGGGATTGATTGCGCATTGGAGCTTTGAACTCACGAAAGGTTTATCAAATCGGTTGTTTTGGAGTTCCTCGAAAACGAGAAGCCTAAAAAAATGTAGTCACAAAAAAACCTAGCCAGAAGCTCTCGTGGTACGAGGCTGGGACTGCTGTCGACTGTAACGCGTCTCTCGGGGGGTCCATTTAAAAAAGAAACAACCACGAGGAGTTGTGTACCTTGAGGACTGCCAAAACACGAACTTGTGAGGGAAATGAACAAAGGTTCGACTCGAGGAAAGGAAGGAGGAAACTTATGCGCTCAAACTCGAAGAACAGCAGTTCCATGGGGCAAGGTGGGGCATACGGTACGTGGGCCGGCCAATTAAAAACGCCTTCTCTGGGCAAACCCTAGAACCTTATTGTGACACCCCGTTCTTGATCGATTTTTCTGAATCCAATTTTTGTAGCGCCCTCCCTTACTTACAAAACGAGCCTTACTTTCTTAGTAGAGTATTCCTTATTATTGTGTCTTATATACTATTAGTACTGTACAACGGATATGTACCAGGTATAACACTAATGGGGGTAGATAGCATAGCCACAGGGTACTTCCTCAGCCCCAGACAGAGTCACGGACAAAACAAGTTGGGCCATGAGTACTCTGCTGTAGTGACCTATTAATAACATAGAGGCTAGCGGCATGCCGGGGGTGTGTTGGAAGTAAGCGGTGGCGACGGAGGTCGAGGTTCTAGAGGAGGCGGGAGGAGGGATAGGAGCGGTGGTGGTGGTGGCCGTGGTGGTGGGAGCGGCGGCGGGAAGTAAGCAGCGGTGTCGGTGGCGCTGGAAGTGGAAGCAGAGGTAGAGGTAGCATCATCGACCAGGGGTGTTTGGGGCGCGTTGTCAAGCAGAAAACATATCATCGTGGGCTCGAATAATGCATTCGTAGTATGTCGATCGCGTCACAATATGCTCTTATCGTGTGTATGCTTCAGGAATCTGCTTTCTTCTCAGCTTGAATAACGTGTTCTCGGCAATGCTAGGAGATGATTTCCGGCATCATGACTCGGGAAGGGGGGGCGAGGAAATACACTATGTACTTGTTTTGCCTAGATAAGCACCTGAACGCGCCGCCAGTCATGGACATTTCATGACAATCCCGTAAAATATCCACTTGAGACCTATGCATACGGAACACCCACTAGAGTCCCATGGGGAGTCCAATGTCAGCACTATGATTTCATGACGAACCCACGGGAACCCCATGGGAAGTCCCGTGAGAACCCCATGGGAAATCCCGTGGGAGTCCCATGGGAGCGCTACGATCCCAAGGAAAACCGCGGGAGTCACATGAAAGACCCTTGGGAGTCCCATGGAAGGTGAATGCTACGGTAAAGGTGCACCATGTTTTTGCCTTCTGAGGGTGGTGACTTGAGGAGCTCTATACTAACAGTAAGTCAAAACATGATTTTGGAGGGAAATAAAATGCTATATAACCGATATGAACAATCCCATGGCCTAAGCATGAAATTAAAAATATCAAAATTAAATAAAATTGTTATAAATACGTCAGCTGTGAGTTCAACCGATTGAATATTGCAACACAATAATGAAAAATTCCGACGGTTTTTGATTAAGGAGCGCTGTCGTTCAGAACAAAATTCAGCCAAAACCTGCTACCTCTGTATGGCAGCACGCGTCGGAAGACCCAAGGCAATCCCATGCGAGACTCATGGGATTCCCAGGGGAGATCCACGGGAGTTCCGTTGGCCAGCATTCTAACGCCATGGGAGACCCACGATAATGCTTAAACCCATGGAAGGCCCACGGAAAGCCCGTAGAAGACCCCTGGAAGCCCCACCGGAAATCCATGGGAATCCCATCGGATTTTTTTGACCTTTGGAAGGGAGCCCCATGGGAGACCTATGGGCCAGCATTGGGGGTCCCATGGGAGTCCAACGGGAGACTCATGGGAGTCCCACGGGATCAACTACGAACTCATGGAAGTTCCGTGGAAGACTTAGTGCACCGCAATCCCATATAATCCCCATGGTAGTCCCGTGAACCAGCACTCTAAACCCGGGGGAAGGCGCACGGGAGGACCATAGAAACAATATAAACCAATGGGAGTATGATGGAAGTCCCATGGGAGGCCCATGGGAGTTCCATGGGCCGGCCCTGTAACCCCATGTAAGCTATGGAGAGTCCGATGTGCATATTTCAAATATACGGAAGACCTTTAGAATGGGAGATCCGTGGCCGAGCATTACAAGCCTAAATTGGTGACTTACTCATGCAAGGTGCATGGGAGTCCCATGGGAGATCCGTGAGAGATACATCGGAAACCCCTTGGAAGCCCACAGGCCAGCACTATAATACTCTATGGGAGTCCCATGGGTAGGCTATGGGATCATCACGATCACATGGGAGACTCGTGGGATACTCATGGTAGACTCATGTGTATTGTTTGCCTTTTATGCGGAAGGCTCATGATATTGTTAGTAGCACCAAACGTCCCATAGGGGTGCCATGGAAAAACCATGGGAACTGAAGTCGCACGGAAATACCCATGAGAGTCCCATGAGAGCCCCAATGAGGCAGCACTGTACAGCTGTAGAAGTCGAAAGGAATCTCCACGGAAGTATCCTTGCGACTCCCATGGAAATCCCATGGGATATCCACGAAGTTCCCATGGAAACCCCCCGGGCCTGTCATGGGGTTCCCATGGGTCCTAGATGGGACTTCCATGGGATCATACGTAGCTCTGGCCCATTGGACTTCAATGGGATTCCCATGGGGCTCCCATGACGTGATATTGATTAATTGTCTGTTTCGAAAGCCCCATGGGAATGGCAGTGTTGTTATGTAAGTCTCGCGGCAGTGCTACCATTTACGTCCCATGGAAGTCGCATGAAAACCCCATGGCATCATCATGGGGGCACCATGGGCGCATCATGGAAGGACCATGGAAGCACTCTGGGCGTGAGGTCCCATGGAAGTCCCATCGAATCCCACGGATTTGCCATGAAAATACCTTGGTGGTCCCAAGGAAGCACCATGAAAATGTTATGGCAGTGCCTGCCATATGGAAGCCCCACCCGAGATCCCTACGGAAATCCCATAAAGGCCCCATGGGACTCCCAAGTGGGAGCCCTAACGTCCAATGGAAGAAACACGGAAGTTCCATGGGAGTTCCACAGAAGCATAATGGAAGTCCCATGTGAGGCCCATGGAACGTCCCATGGGACTCCATGGGAGAATTGAAAACATACCATTGAAGCACGATGGAACTCCCATAGGTGCCCCACGGCAGCACAAATGTTCCATGGGAGTCCCATATTAGTCCCATACAAATCCCATGGGAGGCTCACGAAAGTCCCAGAAGAATGTAACGGAAACAAGCTCATGGGAGTCCCATGAGAGTCCCGTAGGGGCGGCACTAAAGTCCCAGTGGAATCACCATGTGGAAGTCCCATTGGAGTCTCATGGCAGTCGCTTGGCACCTCCATTGGGTTCGCGTGGGAATTTCATGGGGTTCTCAAGGGACTTCCATGGGAGGCCCATGCGAGTTCCATGGGGTTATAATGCTTCTATGGGACTTCCATGGGACTTTGGCGGTGCTTCCATGGTACTTTCGTGGGGTTTCCATTGTCCTTCCATGGGCCTTTCATGGGACTCTCATAGGATCCCGTTGGATTGCCTTGGGAATCTAATGGGACTTCCATGGTGCTTCCATAAACTCCCATGGAATTATAGTGTCCCCATGGGCTTCCATGGAACTTCCGTCGGAATGCATCATCCTGGGGGACTGCCATGGATCTCCCATCGGGCCCCCATGGTATTTTCATGGTGCTTTCACGGGCCCCGACTCTCATGGCACGTCCATGGGGTGATAGCACTCTCATAGAACTTCTATGGTGTTTTCCATGGGACTCCCATGGACCTTCCATGGTGCTTCGTGTTTTCACGGGAATCCCGTGGGGCCATCGCTCCGTGAGCATTCCATGGAATTCTATAAGACTGCCATGTGGCTTCCACGGAACTTCCGTGGGACTCTCCTGGGACTCCGGGACTCCCATGACTTCCATGGGACTTCCATACGAGTACAGTGCTCCAGGTGCTTACATGACTCTTCTATGGAGCTCCCCCATGGGACTCTCATGGGAATTCCCTTGGACTGTCATGGGTTTTCCTTACTTCTATGGTGGTGCGATGAGGGCGTGTCTTAACTTCACTTCGCGGGCATTGGAACGGAACGAACGTAAAATCATGTGCCTGAAAAAGTGGTGCTGATTGGATATTGAGAAAAAAACCACGCGAACAGATTCCAAGCGTTCCAAGTTGCCCGTAAGTTTGTAAAGAGGAAGCGTATGTGTCAAAACAGTAATCCTTGTTCAGCAGAACCGAACGGCCCACTTGGAACGAGATTCACGGCAGTTGATTGGTGCTGGAAGTGTTGCAACTGGTTGCCACATTTGCTGGGAGGCCCACGAGGGCATAAGGCAGAATGAGATGACATGGGAGCACGCGATGGAGCACGTGCAGACGTCACAGGCCTCGCCTGCGGTAGGAGCCACGCGATACGGCCATGGCCTTTACAGGAGGCTCACGAGGGAAACATTCGGGTGGCGAACGAGACTGTGGCGATAGATATCTAGCAAAAACGCTGGACCGATGTTCACAGAAGCACCAGGATACCTCGTCGAGCCGCGACGGCGATATAATAACTTCTAGATTTGTCCCGAGGGTGCCACTTGGACGGCTAGCACTGCTTGGTCTGAGGCATCTCAGGCGCTCTATTTGCATGTGAAGCTATCCTCTGTACCAGGAGCACTCGCTGCCTACGTGACGGTACCCCTGTCCTAGAGTTCAGCTGCACAGTCCCGAGGCAAATTTCATGGGTTACTTTCTGTTGTGGCCTGTTCCAGGATCGGGTGCCTAAAAAATCGATCGGACACAAACCGCAAAAACAGCATGGAATGGAACGAACGAACGCGAATAGTCTCGTTCCGTTCCAGCCATTCCAAGCTATCGAATGGAGTTAAGACACGCCCTGAGACTCCCATGTGGGATTTCCATGGGGTTTCCATGGGACTTCCATTGGCCTTTTCCATGGCACCTAGATGTCCATGAACGTCCCGCAAAAAGTGCCCACATGTGCTGTATATGTACAGCAAGAATTTGCTGTAAACGAGGCGTATCTTCGCAACAAAACTACCGCTTTGATCCGAAATATATACCGGTGAGGGACATTTCCATTGAATGTTAATATAAAAATCGTGCTTATTAACGGTCAGAGCGGTGCGTAATATTACTGTATACGTATGTATATATCAGGTGTACGGGTACTGTAAGTACACAGTACGACCAAAATGTACCTACTGCTGCTGTTGTGCTATTACGGGGGACCATAGTAAGGGCCATTCTTATCGGAGCCATATATTTCCAAAATTTCCAAAATTTCCAACATTGTTTTCGCGCAATTTTCTAGATTTCCATTTTTTCCATTTTTTTTGTTCCATTTTTTTATTGGAACGTGAAGCCTTCCAAACATTTTGCTCTCTGAAGAATTTCCAATATTCCCAATATTTCCAATATTTCCAAGGTTTTTTTTGTTTTTGGAAAAAAATATTGGAAATTATGGAAAAAAGCTGATCGATAAGAACGACCCTAAGCAGGACTTATGGTAGACACAATAACCTATATATTTACCTATTGTCCCGAACAATATTTGGTCCTATTTACTATATGGTCCTCCGTTTTACAACAGTACTACTGTACATAAACAGAGCAAGTGACTTCCAGGGAGATACTCCAGGATGAACAGAGAAGAGTGCATAATACCTGGTATGATATACGCAATAATACTCAGGAGTGTGTACTTACCTGGTACAGGTGATGCGCCTGCGTTGTATTATAGGAGTCGGAGATACACAACGTTCAAGTGTTCGCACTCGCTCATACTGTACGGGTACCTAACGAGTCGTACTTGTAGATCGTATTATACGAGGATTGTTTTTTTTTTTCCAAATGCGCGGGTAATTGTTGGGTGATGTGGCCGTTTCGCTTTGAAACCGCACGTGAAAAAAACGCCCGTAATTACTCCGCGTTACCATTCGAGATGCTCGCTGTCGATGCTGCGAGCATGTATGTGAGAGTCATGCAGCTGCAGCAGAAGAAGCCCCCCGCCGCGGCGTCTGAGGCGTGGGCTTGCACCTACATCTTACAAGCTTGCCAGGATGAAGGTTTAGCATACGCACAGCGCGCACGATAATAACATATCGTTGTGGGCTACGGACACCTCTTGCGTTCGGTCATCCCGCACACAACTGTGCCATGGGCCACACTTCGTTCCGGCAGCTGTCAAAGCTTATGGCTCTCTCAGCTAGCTGCAGCTGGATCTGCCCTGCACAATCGGAATGCATGTGAGACCACGAGGTACCGGACAAGCTTTGCGCATGGGGTTCTACGTTGTACCTCTACACGGCTCCTCCTTGTTTCAAATGGGCCTGGTTATGTCGTACCCTGGTACGTACAGTATACAGTATAGTTTGTGAGTCAGCGAAAGTACTTGCTTAACTAAGGTTAGACGGCCTGCCTGGAGATTATCGTAATACGAGCGAGCGTTGTGCTAACGAGACACACTGACCGCCGCGAGACATAAATACCCCCGTGACAATGCTCGTACTGCACGTACGTAGCGCCCTCGTGAAGTAGCACCCCGTGGCATAATCTCCCGTGGCATATCGTCCGGTGACATACCACTAGGTTCGACACCCCCAGTTCAAGGTTTATGACGGATACAGATGGCGATTCGAATGACAAGGCAATTCTCGACCCGACCGGTACAAAGGTAAGCTTGGCAGTACGGTATATTCCACAGCATGGTGCAGCATCAGCCGTCTAACCGCGAGTTATTGCTTTCTTCCTTGGTGGAAGTTGTACTGTACCTTACGCCACATTCTATTAATAGTGTACTAGAGTCGAGTGCCTGACACCGAAGGGCGACACCCTCGCGTTTGGGCATGCCGGGCATCGGCGATTCGTCCCATGTACGTAGGGGCTCTGTATATACGTACAGTGTACTGTACAGTACAGTACAGTACAGTACATACGTACGAACAATTCATTTGGTATTCACTCGTTGCCTCCATATATATATTATAAAAATTAGAAAAAAAACAACAGCTGTGAGCTCGAGGATTTCGTCGAAGCTCATCTTTGCTAGCTGAGTGTAATACTTCGATCGCGCGTACTTACGGATTTTATACGTATGTCCTCATGTAGGGTGTACATCCCGTATGAGGGGGACACAATCTGCGGCTGTAGAATTCAGGAAGTGTGTGTCTATTTGTGGGGGGAGAAATAATTAAAATAAATTAAAATTAAAATTAAAATTAAAATTAAAATTAAACATACCAGGTATACTATACCTGGTATATATGTAGCGGAACGACTGTAAATGGCGGCAGGTCGTTTGTACTCTATACGGAATATAGCTTAAGCGGAAAATATCACCAGATAGATGGCTCAGGATGGCTACTCGGTTTGACGCTCTCAAAATCACGTCCCGGGCGTGCATTAAGTAGGCCAGTAGGCTCGTTTACAGTATCTGTACAGTAATTACAGTACTCTGTCTGCATTTGAACCGATATCTGTGAAAGCCGGCTGTATCCAACGATATAAACGTAACTCCAAGCAGGTTCTTCATGAAACATACCGAAAACCAAGCAGGTTCTTGATGTAATATACCTACAAGGTAAGCCCCAAGCACTCTAGATTACCTCCTCCGTGCGGTACAAATGGGTTCATTCGTTTTGTTTTTCTTCGGTTGTCATCGTGTGGTGGCGCCGTGCCGACTTCAGGTGCTCATAACGTCGGCGGCGGAAGGAGGCGGTTACGTTTTGAATAGCATGCCCATTGGATCGGCTTTGGGAGTGCTAACACTTCCAAGCGAGAGTCACGTCGACCCGCAGAAGGTTTCACTTCAGAACGAGACCGTGTACGCCGCACCGCTCTGCACGAGTCGGGATGGCAGTCACGTCTACGTGGTCTACCCAATCGACAATCGAAAACGTGAGCCTCGACTATTGTTGCTATGCGAAGCAATACTACTACTGCTGCTGTGTATGGTACGGAACCATGCGGCACAGCAATGCGGCAACAAAATTAGCCGCTTTGGCAAACAGGTTTTAGTTGGAGCCAGTACTAAAGTGGGCCAGGCGGGTACGTACATCAACGTGTGTTCACACCGCACCTCCTCTCGTGCGCCGTGACCACCTGCACGAATTCGTATTGACGCATTTCAAGAGCAAAAATGTCGTCCCGTGGCCGACCGAAATCGTTTTTTTTTTGTGCAGGAAATCGAGATGTACGACCTGGCATTCAGCAACTGGACGTGAGTTTGACGCACCCCCGACGCTTGACACGAAACGGCAAAACTCTCCGCGACGACAGGCGATTGGTCGAGGAGTGCATGCTAACAATATTGTGGGGGTCAGTGGCCCATATCTAGGATAGAAGGGTTGCTGTGAACTACAGCAGTAGCATGTTGTGCTGAAGTCCTCATGAGCCATGCTTTCCCCACGAACGAAACGTGCAATTGCCGCAGATCAATCAGTCCCCCGCTTACACCTGCTCAAACATTTCATGCGGTTGTCCGAGAACTGTGACAGTTTTCCTTGGTATGCCACCGACAATACTTGCCCGTACAGAACCGGCGTTCAAAGCTCGCAAGGAAAGCCGCACATAGCATTGCGTGGACGGCCCTTAATATCCAATATATATATATAAGTATACAAGCGCAAAAATCGGAGCGCTTCGCGCGCCTTATTTTTTCTTCTTGGGCTGCGCAAAGCGAAGGCTGTAGGTGGTGATCCATGTGGAATGACAACCGATCCTAAAACAAATAGGTTTATTAGATCGGGTTTAACGAACTTGCTGAACCTCTTTGCTCCCACTGGTGGACACGCTGGCTTCACGAACGTCAGCCCACAAAGCCACTCAGCTACGAGCCAGTGGAATTTGGGTTTCCCCACCGTGAAAGGCGAACCGGGGATGGGGCCGTATAATCCCTGGGTGACGCTGGCTTTATGTTCGAGCCCCAGCCAATCAGCGATCGGCCGGTCGGGCTGGGGTTTCCACACCGTGCGGGGCGGTTTCGACCTGGGGGGTCGTTTTTTTCGTCCCCGGGTGGTCGGAGTTGTAGGTATACGAAGGCATTTCCAAACCGGGGATGGGGACCAGTCGACCCCGGGTGAGGAGTTGTGGATGCATGGCGAGATTTCCGATCCGGAGATGATACTCTGTCGTCCCTGGGTGTCTATGGCGTTGTATACGAACCCCAGCAAATCAGCGATCGGCCGATGTGGCTTGGGTTTCCACACGGTGCGCGGCGGTGTCGACCTGGAGAATCTCGGCTTTCGTCCCCGCGTTGTTGGAGTTGTACATGTATGGAAGGATCCCCGAACCGGGGACGGGGACTTATCGTCCCCGGGTGGCGCTGGCTTTATTTTCGAGCCCCAGAAAATCAGCGATCGGCCGGTCGGGCTGGGGTTTCCACACCGTGCGGGGCGGTTTTGACCCGGGGGATCATTATTTTCGTCCCCGGGTGGTCAGAGTTGTAAATATAACGAGGGAGTTCCGAAGCGGGGATGGAGACCTATCGTCCCCGGGTGAGGAGTTGTGGATGCATAACGGTATTTCCGATCGGGGGATGATACTATATCGGCCCCGGGTGGCGCTGGCTTTACTTCGAGCCCCAGCCAATCAGCGATCGGCCGGTGTGGCTGGGGTTTCCACACCGTGCGCGGCGGTGTCGACCCCGGGGGACCTCGGTTTTCGTCCCCGTGTTGTTGGAGTTGTACATGTATCGAAGTATTTCCGAACCGGGGATGGGGGTCGTATCGTCCCCGGGTGGCGCAGGATTTATTTCGAGCCCCGGCCAATCAGCGATCGGCCGGTGTAGCTGGGGTTTCCACACCGTGCGCGGCGGTGTCGACCCGGGCGACCTCGGTTTTCGTCCCCGCGTTGTTGGAGTTGTACATGTATGGAGGGATTTCCGATCCGGGGATGGGACCGTATCGTCCCCGGGTGGCGCTGGTTTTATTTTTGAGTCCCAGCCAATCAGCGATTGGTATGTCGGGCTGGGGTTTCCACACCGTACGGGGCGGTTTGGACCCGGGGGACCACTTTTTTCGTCCCTGGGTGGTCGGAGTTGTAGGTATACGGAGGCATTTCGAAACGGGGGATGGGGACCAATCGTCCCCGGGTGAGGAGTTGTGGATGCATGGCGGGATTTCCGATCGGGGGATGATACTCTATCGTCCCCGGGTGGGGTAGGCTTTATTTCGAGCCCCAGCCAATCAGCGATCGGCCGGTGTGGCTGCGGTTTCCACACCGTGCGGGGCGGTTTAAAGCCGGGGGGGTCGTTTTTTTTTTCTGTCCCCGGGTGGTCGGAGTTGTGTATATACGGAGGCATTTCCAAACCGGGGATGGGGATCAATCGTCCCCGGGTGAGGAGTTGTGGATGCATGGCGAGATTTCCAATCCCGATATGATACACTGTCGTCCCCGGGTGTCTATGGCGTTGTATACGAACCCCAGCCAATCACCGATCGGCCGATGTGGCTGGGGTTTCCACACCGTGCGCGGCGGTGTCGACCTGGAGAATCTCGACTTTCGTCCCCTGTTGGAGTTGTACATGTAGGAAAGGATTCCCGAACCGGGGACGGGGCCTTATCGTCCCCGGGTGGCCCTGGCTTTCTTTTCGAGCCCCAGCCAATCAGCGATCGGCCGGTCGGGCTGGGGTTTCCACACCGTGGGGGACGTTTTTGACCCGGGGGATCATTATTTTCGTCCCCGGATGGTCGGAGTTGTAAAGATACGGAGGGATTTTCGAACCGGGGATGGAGAACTATCGTCCCCGCGTGAGAAGTTGTGGATGCATGGTGGGATTTCCGATCGGGGGATAATACTAGATCGGCCCCGGGTGGCGCTGGCTTTATTTCGAGCCCCCGCCAATCAGCGATCGGCCGGTGTGGCTGGGGTTTCCAAACCGTGCGCGGCGGTGTCGACCGGAGGGAGCTCAATTTTCGTCCCCGCGTTGTTGGAGTTGTAGATTTATGGAGAGATTTCCGATCCAGGAATGGGGCCGTATCGTCCCCGGGTGGCGCTGGCTTTATTTTCGAGCCCCAGCCAATCAGCGATCGGGCGGTCGGGCGGGGGTTTCCACACCGTGCGGGGAGGTTTCGACGCGGGGATCGCTTTTTTCGTCCCCGGTTGGTCGGAGTTGTAGATATACGGAGGGATTTCCGAACCGGGGATGGGGACCAATGGTCCCCGGGTGAGGACCTGTGGATTTATGTCGGGATTTCCGATCCGGGGATGATACGCTATCGTCCCCGGGTGGCTCTGGCTATATTTCGAACCCCAGCCAATCAGCGATCGGCCGTCGTGGCCGGGGTTTCCACACGTGCGCGGCGGTGTCGACCCGGGAGATCTCGGTTTTCGTCCCCCGGCTGTTGGAGTTGTAGATGTATGGAGGGGTTTCTGATCCGGGGACGGGTATTTATCGTCCCCGGGTGGCGCTGGCTTTATTTTCGAGCCCCAAAATATCGGCGATCGGGCGGTCGGGCTGGGGTTTCCACACCGTGCGGGGCGGTTTCGAGACGGGGGATCGTTTTTATCGTCCCCGGGTGGTCGGAGTTGTAGAGATACGGAGGCATTTCCAAACCGGGGATGGGGACCAATCGTCTCCGGGTGAGGGGGTGTGGATTTATGGCGGGATTTCCGATCCGGGATGATACTCTGTCGTCCCCGGGTGGCTCTGGTTTTGTATACGAGCCCCAGCCAATCAGCGATCGACCGGTGTGGTTGGGGGTTCCACACCGTGCGAGGCGGTATCGACCCGGGGGACCTCGGTTTTCGTACCCGGGCTGTTGTTGTAGATGTATGGAGAGATTTCCGATCCGGGGATGGATCTCTATCGTCCCCGGGTGGCGCTGGCTTTATTTCGAGCCCCAGCCAATTAGCGATCGGGCGGTCGGGCTGGGGTTTCCACACCGTGCGGGGCGGTTTCGAGCCGGGGGATCGTTCTTATCGTCCCCAGGTGGTCGGAGTTGTAGAGATACGGAGGCATTTCCAAACCGGGGATGGGGACCAATCGTCTCCGGGTGAGGGGTTGTGAATTTATGGTGGGATTTCCGATCCGGGATGATACTCTGTCGTCCCCGGGTGGCTCTGGTTTTGTATACGAGCCCCAGCCAATCAGCGATCGACCGGTGTGGCTGGGGTTTCCACACCATGCCAGGCGGTGTCGACCCGGGGGACCTCGGTTTTCGTCCCCGGGCTGTTGGAGTTGTAGATGTATAGAGGGATTTCTGAACCGGGGATGGGACCGTATCGTCGCCGGGTGGCGCTGGTTTTATTTTCGAGCCCCAGCCAATCAGCGATCGGACGGTGGGGCTGGGGTTTCCACACCGTGGGGGGCGGTTTCGAGCCGGGGGATCGTTTTTTTCGTCCCCGGGTGGTTGGAGTTGTAGAGATACGGAGGCATTTCCGAACCGGGGATGGGGCCCTATCGTCCCCGGGTGCGGCGGGACTGGGGGGTTCCCCCGAGGGGCAACTCCCGCCGCGCGCGCCGCGGCCCCTGATTGGCCGGGGGCGGGCTGGGAGCCCCCCTCGACCAATGGGCGCCGGGCTCGGAAAACGCAGGGATGAAATGTAATCCTTATTATATTATTATATGGTCTATATTTTCTGTCATTACAGCAACAAACTACAGTAACTACCATACGAAGATATACGTCGCCTTTCACGATCTGACAAAGTATACCTCTGCTCTAATGGCATACTTGCACTTTCCTCAGTGTTTTGCAGACGGCAGCCCGCTTCCCTGGAGCAGCAACAGCAGTGGATGTGGCATATGTGGGAATTTCAAGCACCGACGATTTCTTGGTGAGCCTGCCTTGAACCACACAAAGAAACGAAAGAGTACACGTCGGGTGCACTACTACTGTGCTTCACTTGCTGGCCTGACCAGAAAATCAAGTTACTTCGGTTGTCGCCAATATTCTAGAGGCACAGGGTAGGGATTCTGTCATCAGGTGAACGGCATGTTGCCCCTTGCTTCCCCATTTATAGCTACCAATTTTATAGGTGGTCTTACAGTACATAGCACCCGGTGTGCAGGCACCACTTAAAACATATACACTACGTGTAGCACCTACCGTACCATGGGTATACGATGGAGTTTGAACGGCGTGAACTGCCCATAAGTGAGCCAGACAAACGCGCTCTTCTATACGAAGACACAGGTTGCCGTTCTAACTCACACGATTTCAAATCAGCATCTCCTCTCCCTCCGGTTCCCCCCCCTCAGGTGATAGTCACAAACCTCAAGATTGAGCGATACACCCGGAGTACAGACGGGCTGCTTGAGCAGTATGACGAAGCTTCAAACAGCTCCACTTCGAGCGGCTCCGATTCGATCAGCCTCACGTTCGGTACCTCCAATTCGAGTAGCTCCAATTCGGGTAGCTCCAACTCGGGCACCAATTCAGGTAGCTTCAATTCGGGCACCAACTCGGGTAGCTCCAATTCGGGTAGCTCCATTTCGGACTCCAGTTCGGGCAGCTCCAGTTCGGGTAGCTCTCTGTACACAGGTATCACGGCGGCTACGTCCGACTCCACCGGCGACTGGCTGGTGAGTCGACTTCTTTTCGCTTGAAGCTTGACCAGTGCATGGTTGGACCGGTTACGCACGTCGGAACCCAAGTTGAGAGCCATGCCATAAGGGGGGAGGGGGTGCACTCATGTCGTACACGGCCGTAGTCAAATGGCCATATACCCTCGCATCCCTACAACGCTGGGACGGAGCACGTTGGGTTTTTTACCAACCAGGACCAGGGGGGGGCGGGTGGTCGTCTTTCAGGGATTGTTTTTGCTGACCGATCATGGCGCTCCTCAATGAAGGAACTACTACAGTACTGCATCCACCAATTTTGAGCACAAGTCTTTTTCGTGTTTTTTTCATGCATCACTGTTCACAGTATTTCGTTTTGTCACTGCGATTTGTTTTACGGAGCTTTCCATCGGGGACACCACTCTGTCCCGAAATATAGTCACCTTTTACACATTAATATGCAATGAAAATGGTGCCTTTGTTTCGGGACAGAGGGGGAATACTATATACGTACTGTAGCTCGTCGTACACGTTTTTCTCCAAGGAAATAAGTTCTGTGGGCGAGGCAAGGTGTAGCAGCGCCCTCATCGTGTCTAGGAACCTTACAGAACAAGGGCACAGCAGTGCCCCTCCCCTCTGTCACGGTAGGACTCTAAAGTAAAGGTGCCCTACGTAGTGGGGTGGGGTCTAATGGAGTGAACTTGTGTACACGCTATTTTCATTTTTTCTGTTTTGTTTGTTTTTTGCCAGTTCTGCCAAGTAGATGATTGCCTGGAGCCGACTCTTCGTCTGGGCGTTTGCATTCGGGGGATCTCTGGCCCTCCCACACATACATGAACAAATTCACCGGAAAATTAATAAATTATATATATACTATATATGCCTCTCGATGGCAGCCTGCACCACCTAGTTAACCAGTCGTTTCACTCACGCCTTGCCCTCTCTCTCTCTGAACGGCTTGTTTTTTTTAACGCACTTGTTTGTTGTGTTTCTGCTGTAGGTTTGCGCCTCGGGTGCTTCGATTGCGGTCATTGCCATAACCGACCCATTTGACACATGGAGCGTAGCGCAAGAGATCGTGACCGCGGGGGAGTTTCTCGTCGACAAGGCTAATTACGCCACGATGGCGCCGGACGACTCCACTGTGAGCATCGTCTCACTTTTGTGAGAGACTACCTGTAACTGTGTGCAACACTGGGTTCGATGCGTATCGCAGTGCAACTCAATGGGTCCATCGAGTCGAGCATGATCAGGTCGCCTCCTTTAGCTAGTTGTGTATAGTTGGGGAAGGGGAGGGGGAGGGGGAGGGAGAGGGAGGGGCAGAAGAGCGGGGCGGGTGGGGGGTGGGGGGTCGGTTGTACGCGCGGGGTCGTCTCGATACACATACATACATGGCCTCGCAGGGTCAAAACGTACCCGATGAGGGCGGGGAAGGTTAAGTACAAGGTGTTGGATGTGTGAAATGTTTTCGTCTGCCACCGGCCGTGAAAATCTGCAGAATGCTGCGAAGCCATATGGACAGCTCTCGGTCCAATAGGCAGCGTACCGCTACAACTACCCCTCCTCGCAACTGTTCCTTCGCAATCTAAACGCCGTACTACTGTAGTACGTCGGAATGCCTGTGATCGCTTGGGTTACTGTGGCATAATACAATGGTCTTGGTTTTGGTTTCAATCCGACTGCTCTACGTGTTGTCGTTATACAGAACAGGACACCTTAATGGACAGACTAAGAAAGCCAGGTTGAGCTTGAGAAGAAAACAAGAAATTCGGGACTCGTTAAACCTGAAATTAGTGTAGAAAGCACCCTGTCTCAAAATAAGAAATCCAGCGTGGACCATATTTCCCCTTTCTTATTAGGTGTTCTGTACTATGTGTTGTCGTTTTCTTCGCCGCAGGTGTACTTTGCGGTCAGCGAAACCAACAGGATCTTGGCGTACCCTTGCGACACTGCCGGAGGGGTCCCGACAGTGGTTAACAGCCCTTTACTCTTAGCCGCAAGCGCTGTCAGCCTCATGACCATAGCCCCCAACGGAAGAGTGAGTGAGCGCTGCTATTTATATGGAGAGCCAGATAACACACGTGTCTGTTCCCCCCCCCCCACAACAGTATAGCTTCCGCGCACGAAAAAGGTTTTATTTGGTCAGGACAAAAGGGACGATTTTAAGTTGAACTGTCATTCCGTAGTATCGCGGCGGTAATATCGTGGGGGCGTGAATGGGAAGTTTAGCTATAGCCACTGTTTATCAACGCACAAGAAGATTCGGTTGCGAGAAAATTATCCGTGGGATGGCAAGCAAGGTCTATTGTTGTTGGGCAATTCCGCCTTCTAGGGGTGGCGGCTTATTTTCTGAGCTCCTCATATGAGGAGCTCAATTTACCTCGCCCCCGAATCACGACCTCGAAGAACGTATTGTTCGCGCGATCTTACCAAGATTTGTATGCGCTGTGTGCGCTGTATGCGTTAGTTCTAAAACAAAGATACTACTGCTGTACATACGTTTAAGTATAATACTTACCTCTGGTAGTTGCTCACTTGAGCTCAGCCGGGCAAATAAAATAAAAAAGGCTCAAAACGTAACGCCTTCCCTCTTCCGTGGGATGGGTCTGAAAAATCACTGTACGATATATCAAATGCGATTTTCGTGCGACACCAGATACGTTTGCTGTTTGCTGTCCATGCCCCCTCTGTTCCAAAATATAAGGATGGATAGTATATAAATATATAGTCAAAATGTTCCGTACATTTCGGGACACAGCAGTGGTAGTGGTATCGGCGCATGCTACGGTAGAGGGTTGTCACTTGACTGTAGTGCCATTTTCAAGTGGTGTTTTGCGTGCGCTTTTTCGNCTGTGGCATAATACAATGGTCTTGGTTTTGGTTTCAATCCGACTGCTCTACGTGTTGTCGTTATACAGCACAGGACACCTTAATGGACAGACTAAGAAAGCCAGGCTGAGCTTGAGAAGAAAACAAGAAATTCGGGACTCGTTAAACCTGAAATTAGTGTAGAAAGCACCCTGTCTCAAAATAAGAAATCCAGCGTGGACCATATTTCCCGTTTCTTATTAGGTGTTCTGTACTATGTGTTGTCGTTTTCTTCGCCGCAGGTGTACTTTGCGGTCAGCGAAACCAACAGGATCTTGGCGTACCCTTGCGACACTGCCGGAGGGGTCCCGACAGTGGTTAACAGCCCTTTACTCTTAGCCGCAAGCGCTGTCAGCCTCATGACCATAGCCCCCAACGGAAGAGTGAGTGAGCGCTGCTATTTATATGGAGAGCCAGATAACACACGTGTCTGTYCCCCCCCCCCCACAACAGTATAGCTTCCGCGCACGAAAAASCGTTTTATTTGGTCAGGACAAAAGGGACGATTTTAAGTTGAACTGTCATTCCGTAGTATCGCGGCGGTAATATCGTGGGGGCGTGAATGGGAAGTTTAGCTATAGCCACTGTTTATCAACGCACAAGAAGATTCGGTTGCGAGAAAATTATCCGTGGGATGGCAAGCAAGGTCTATTGTTGTTGGGCAATTCCGCCTTCTAGGGGTGGCGGCTTATTTTCTGAGCTCCTCATGTGAGGAGCTCAATTTACCTCGCCCCCGAATCACGACCTCGAAGAACGTATTGTTCGCGCGATCTTACCAAGATTTGTATGCGCTGTGTGCGCTGTATGCGTTAGTTCTAAAACAAAGATACTACTGCTGTACATACGTTTTCAAGTATAATACTTACCTCTGGTAGTTGCTCACTTGAGCTCAGCCGGGCAAATAAAATAAAAAAGGCTCAAAACGTAACGCCTTCCCTCTTCCGTGGGATGGGTCTGAAAAATCACTGTACGATATATCAAATGCGATTTTCGTGCGACACCAGATACGTTTGCTGTTTGCTGTCCATGCCCCCTCTGTTCCAAAATATAAGGATGGATAGTATATAAATATATAGTCAAAATGTTCCGTACATTTCGGGACACAGCAGTGGTAGTGGTATCGGCGCATGCTACGGTAGAGGGTTGTCACTTGACTGTAGTGCCATTTTCAAGTGGTGTTTTGCGTGCGCTTTTTCGCGTGCGTTTTTTTTAGTACGCTTTTGTAAATTTGAAGAACATTCCACTGCTCCGAGCTGGGTCCTATCTACCTTCGATCACGTACACCGGTGCCTTCAACCGACAGTATGTGACTATGCCACCCAGCACGCGCCGGTGCTCGCACACTGTTTTGCCTTATAAGGGTGGTGACTTGAGGAGCTCTATACCTCACCCAAAAAGTGACTTTGGAGGGAAATGTAAGTGCTTTGTACCCGATGAAATTTCCCATGGCCTTGCTCAGCATAAAATAAAAAAGCCTTGCACCAAAATGATGAAATTCGGACGAGTTTGGGTTGATGAGCTCCGTCATTCAGAAAAACAAACAGCCAAAAAAAGGTATACCTCCTCTATCGTGTAGCTCGCGCCTGAAAATGTCCCCTTTTGGGTGGATTCTTAGCGAGCGTTGCGATAATTCATGGAAGTTGCTTCCAGCACGCCCTGCCTTGCATTCAACAGCTGTCGCTTTCGTCACGCTTCTCACGTCATCGCACTCTTCAATTGAACCTTCTGTGATGATCGGCGTTTTTTTGTTTTGTTTTGTTTTGTTTTTGTTTTTGTTTTTCTTCTCTTTTCTTCTCTTGTTCGGCAGCAAATGTTTGCCTATAGCATCGCGGACACGAACAAGATATACTATAACCGGACCCTGGAAACTGGCGAGCTGTGAGTTTTCAGTTTTCTCGTTCTGAATGGACGCCCCGCACCCAGTTTTATAACTTTTGAAATGCGAATGCTGAACGCAGTGTTTGATTATCCCTTCGATGAACGGGTGTACGTTGTTGTCCTTGCCATGTGTTAATCGGGTGCATGCTCAAAAAAACGACGAAGCTGATTTTTGTTCTCTGTTCGTTTCATGATACTACGCTTACTCTCGAACGTCGCACCGTCCCCGCTTCATCTACTTACCACCAGCCTTTACTTCAGGGCTGTACACTGGCCGAGTCAAACCTCGCGGGCCAGGTCAGATCGGGTCGGGTCGGGTCGGGTCGGGTAACGGTGACCGGACCCGATCTATGATACTTTGAAAATCTCCTGACCAGAACCGNCTGTGGCATAATACAATGGTCTTGGTTTTGGTTTCAATCCGACTGCTCTACGTGTTGTCGTTATACAGCACAGGACACCTTAATGGACAGACTAAGAAAGCCAGGCTGAGCTTGAGAAGAAAACAAGAAATTCGGGACTCGTTAAACCTGAAATTAGTGTAGAAAGCACCCTGTCTCAAAATAAGAAATCCAGCGTGGACCATATTTCCCGTTTCTTATTAGGTGTTCTGTACTATGTGTTGTCGTTTTCTTCGCCGCAGGTGTACTTTGCGGTCAGCGAAACCAACAGGATCTTGGCGTACCCTTGCGACACTGCCGGAGGGGTCCCGACAGTGGTTAACAGCCCTTTACTCTTAGCCGCAAGCGCTGTCAGCCTCATGACCATAGCCCCCAACGGAAGAGTGAGTGAGCGCTGCTATTTATATGGAGAGCCAGATAACACACGTGTCTGTTYCCCCCCCCCCCACAACAGTATAGCTTCCGCGCACGAAAAACGTTTTATTTGGTCAGGACAAAAGGGACGATTTTAAGTTGAACTGTCATTCCG
Source organism: Saccharina japonica (assembly GCA_008828725.1). NCBI lineage: Eukaryota > Phaeophyceae > Laminariales > Laminariaceae > Saccharina > Saccharina japonica. The sequence goes on from MEHQ01000660.1 coordinate 63,793, forward strand.
TAGTATCGCGGCGGTAATATCGTGGGGGCGTGAATGGGAAGTTTAGCTATAGCCACTGTTTATCAACGCACAAGAAGATTCGGTTGCGAGAAAATTATCCGTGGGATGGCAAGCAAGGTCTATTGTTGTTGGGCAATTCCGCCTTCTAGGGGTGGCGGCTTATTTTCTGAGCTCCTCATGTGAGGAGCTCAATTTACCTCGCCCCCGAATCACGACCTCGAAGAACGTATTGTTCGCGCGATCTTACCAAGATTTGTATGCGCTGTGTGCGCTGTATGCGTTAGTTCTAAAACAAAGATACTACTGCTGTACATACGTTTAAGTATAATACTTACCTCTGGTAGTTGCTCACTTGAGCTCAGCCGGGCAAATAAAATAAAAAAGGCTCAAAACGTAACGCCTTCCCTCTTCCGTGGGATGGGTCTGAAAAATCACTGTACGATATATCAAATGCGAGTTTCGTGCGACACCAGATACGTTTGCTGTTTGCTGTCCATGCCCCCTCTGTTCCAAAATATAAGGATGGATAGTCTATAAATATATAGTCCAAATGTTCCGTACATTTCGGGACACAGCAGTGGTAGTGGTATCGGCGCATGCTACGGTAGAGGGTTGTCACTTGACTGTAGTGCCATTTTCAAGTGGTGTTTTGCGTGCGCTTTTTCGCGTGCGTTGTTTTTAGTACGCTTTTGTAAATTTGAAGAACATTCCACTGCTCCGAGCTGGGTCCTATCTACCTTCGATCACGTACACCGGTGCCTTCAACCGACAGTATGTGACTATGCCACCCAGCACGCGCCGGTGCTCGCACACTGTTTTGCCTTATAAGGGTGGTGACTTGAGGAGCTCTATACCTCACGCAAAAACTGACTTTGGAGGGAAATGTAAGTGCTATGTACCCGATGAAATTTCCCATGGCCTTGCTCAGCATAAAATAAAAAAGCCTTGCACCAAAATGATGAAATTCGGACAAGTTTGGGTTGATGAGCTCCGTCATTCAGAAAAACAAACAGCCAAAAAAAGGTATACCTCCTCTATCGTGTAGCTCGCGCCTGAAAATGTCCCCTTTTGGGTGGATTCTTAGCGAGCGTTGCGATAATTCATGGAAGTTGCTTCCAGCACGCCCTGCCTTGCATTCAACAGCTGTCGCTTTCGTCACGCTCTCTCACGTCATCGCACTCTTCAATTGAACCTTCTGTGATGATCGGCGTTTTTTTGTTTCGTTTTGTTTTGTTTTTGTTTTTGTTTTTCTTCTCTTTTCTTCTCTTGTTCGGCAGCAAATGTTTGCCTATAGCATCGCGGACACGAACAAGATATACTATAACCGGACCCTGGAAACTGGCGAGCTGTGAGTTTTCAGTTTTCTCGTTCTGAATGGACGCCCCGCACCCAGTTTTATAACTTTTGAAATGCGAATGCTGAACGCAGTGTTTGATTATCCCTTCGATGAACGGGTGTACGTTGTTGTCCTTGCCAAATGTGTTATCGGGTACGCATAGGTCAAAAAAACGGACGAAGCTGATTTTGTTCCTGTTCGTTCTCATGACACTACGCTTACTCTCGAACGTCGCACCGTCCCCGCTTCATCTACTTCCCACCAACCTAACTCCAGGGCGTACACCTGGTCGAGTTCAAACCTCGCGGGCTCAGACGGTCGGGTCGGAGTTGGGTGGGTCGGGGCTACGGGTACCGCGTGCGGACCGCCATGATATTTTGGATATAATCTTCCGACCTCCTGACTACTCCTACGACCGTTACCGACCGGACCCGGACCCGACCCGTCCGACCGAACCCGACCCGTTACCCGACCCGACCCGACCCGACCCGACCCGACCCGACCCGACCCGACCCGACCGGACCCGACCCGACCCGACCCGACCCGACCCGACCCGACCCGACTCGTCCCGACCCGACCCGCCACCCGAATCGACCGACCTCCGACCCTCACCCGACCGACAACCGCCGACCCGCTCCCGACCCGATCCCGGCCAACCCGACCTGGCCAACCCGACCCGAACCTGAACATTCCCACAAACTTGACCTTTCCAAACCCTACTGGGTATGAGGGGCTCTGGAATCCCGTGAAGAGCCGTGCTTGAAGCGTATTTTCGCGCAATAGCGCTCATCGCCTTGACTTTTGTATATGTCTGGATGTTTTCATGCCTTGACCTCGCTCCGACGGTTACAACCATTAAAGTTTAATCAACTACTACTGTACGACAACATCAGAGGTTCATGGGACAAAATGATGGTGCGCCAAACAGCACATCATTAATATATATATATATATATATATGTATATATATATATAGACCGCGCTTGGAATTGTACTTTGTGAGTTGCCGCCGTGTGGTGGTCGCCTACTGCTCGACGTTTAATCCCTGGTACCCCCGTTTTTTTTCACTCGTGCAGGACTTTCGTTTGCGACGTCGCCATGCTAGCGCCTGCTACAGCCGCTGCGATGGTTGTCGATCCTTCTGGGTTATACGTGTTTGTGAGTCGTTGCGGTATCTATATCGGTGGATGGATACATCCTGGTAGCGTTAGAAAGCTATACGTAGCTGACCGATGTTAGTGATGGATATGTTTTTGTTGATTGGGCCGGCGCCGTTACACAGGTGTGTTTCGTTTCATTGACCCCTCTGGGCGGCACAAGCCCCGCTCAACCCAAGGCCAAGCGAGATGTTTTTGCTGTTGCACAACGGCGACCGACGTATTTCGCGGCAACCTTACCCCTCTCCCCCCGCCGACTCCAAACCAATACTCGTAGTCTATACGCGCAGCATACACATTGTGGGCGGTGTAGCTACTGCGGCAAGATGCATTAAGACATGATATCAGGGGTCAGGTGCCAAGAGAGACTCAGCAAGTTCTGCCCCCCCCCCCCCCCCACTGCCTCCACACTTCCCTTTGCGGCGCTCATTCGCCCCCCTTGACGATAAATCGCAGCTAACTTGGACCTGGCACAGTTTGGGTGGTACCAGTACGTTCGACATACCACAGGTGAATTTGGTAAAACCTTGAACAATATTTGTTTTGATGGTTCCCATGCAAACTCGAAGGCCTGTGTTGGAGGAAAAGAAGGTAAACTTCCCGTGTGGAACGATCGTGCCACCTGACACTTTGCACCGAAATATAGGGCCCGTTTGTTTATCAGTATTCGATTCAAACAATGCTTATATTTAGGGATACAGTGAGTACTCCGACTTAAGAGAATAGTACAGTTAAGAGGGACCGAATCGGCTGGACCCGCCACCTTCACTAAACCTATACTATATTTATCACTGTTGATACGAGAGAAATCTAGTTAAGAGAGCTGTTTTTGGCCTGTACCATACCACACCTCTCTTTAGTCGGGGTATGATACCCTCTGTATAAGTATCACGTTTTGGCTGATTTGTTTTCTACATGACGGGGATCTTTAGCCCAAAATCATTGGAATCTTCTCATTCGTGTCCATAATGTTTCATTTTACACGTAGGCCGTGGGATTTTTCATCGGGCATGTAGTATTCGTTTCCGTTAAAGTCATTTGTTTGGGTGAGATGTAGAACTCCTCAAGTAAACAAACACCCTCAAAAGGCAGAAAAATCATGGTGCACCTCTATCGTAGCAAGCGTCCCGGCCACATGGGTCAACTATGGCTGTCACGCGTTTTGCTTTGCCCGTGGGACACACATGAATGTTCAACTCAATGTGTTCTACAATACGACTACATACTCACGCGTGATGGCCCCCCAACTTCCGCTTGCCACCAGATGCCTACGCTTGCCCCTACTCCGAGCCCAACCCCGGCTCCGACACCAACACCAACGACGGGACCGCCTACTCTGACCCCAATCCCACCTCCGACTCCTGGACCAATAACGGGACCGCCTACTCTGAGCCCAATCCCACCTCCGACTCCTGAACCAACGACGGGACCATCTACTCTGAGCCCGATGCCACCTCAGACCCCTGAACCAATAACGGGACCGCCTACTCTGAGCCCAATCCCACCTCCGACTCCTGAACCAACGACGGGATTATCTACTCTGAGCCCAATCCCACCTCTGACACCAGAACCGACGTTGAGAGAGACTCCAGCGCCAGCCCTCTCTCCGTCGACTGCTCCAACATCAAACCCGGACCCCCCGACGCTAATTTCGGCGATATTGGTCAATACGGAGCATGCGTTCAAGTTGGTATTCGATGGCACGTGCTACTGCGATGGTGGGAACGCGATTCCTTCGGTGGCCTGTGCGGATATGAGTGTGGGGTGAGCATCGACCTAATGTGTGCACCTGAGTCGTTCCCGAGAGCTATCCGTAGAATAGTTGTGTGAAGACCTAATGTATCTGTGAGCACATTGTTGGATGTTCAAGTGCTGGTTTGTCACAATACTAGAAAATCGTGTCGATATGTGCAATGTTTACTTGTACCCGCGGTTTCGGGCTGTAAGCGTTTGTGATCGGCATTCCCCGCCCCGATGGCTCGTTGCATTTCTATGTGTTGGCAGCTGCGTCGTCGAACAACTTCTCAACAACGAAACTGTGACGGTGATGGGGAGTAGTGCAGCTTGCGACTGGTCCGACGACAGCACGGAAGCTGTGGTATACATTGACGAGGAATTCGACGCTTCGTGGACGCCCAATCCCACCATACATATTCCTGGCGGGTAGGACCGGCACACAAGTTCAACTTAGCGTGTTCATTCAGTGCGACGCCATGTTTTTTTTTGTGCCTTTAGCTCTTAATATAATCCAGAATACACTTACACTCTGCACTCTGGTGTGATTGCGTGATATTATCTGCGCTATGCACACCGGCAGCAGACAGTAGGCACACAATAAGCAACCTAGCGGTTGTGTAGATCAGATCACGAAACGTTGCTGGACGCTGGATGGCAGACAGACTAAAGCTGATATCATGGAATTATCGCACCTAGTCAATATTTTCGCAATAAGTCGCCCCTGCCCCTACCTCGTCGGCCTCCCAGCTACATTCACGGCGACGTCGTCAACGAAGCACACCCTTTGATGTTCACGTCGGGAACTGTAACCGTCGAGGGGCGAACGCCAGAGCCAGAGCTACACGAGGTGTGAACACACGCTGGTTTGCGCATGAAATTCTGCGGTGGTACTACTTGAGTGGCGATCTCACTTGACCTACAGTGCCACTACCCTCTTTCATGCCGCCTGTCGCGTACACCATGCCATTGGTGATATATGAATATCAGGTGGCATGGCCTTCTTCTGAACTACGTCGTCGCGGACACAGATAGTAATACCACATTAGAAACCCGAATCCGTTGTGCATCCTACTCAACGAAGAATTGTGAATTTACGACGGTTACCAGGCTCAATTCTCTGATGATGGGACGTCGATCACGATTGTTTTTTCGCCGGAGGGCTCTCCCAGCAGCAGGCTCTTGGATCCAGGAAACGCGACGTCCGGCAACGGCCCGGGCTCGTGCGCCTCAATATTCGACGCTGCTTCCATCGAAATCCTTGGCGACGACGCCACATGTGAGAAGCATTCCTTGTCGAGGCGACATGATACAGCAGCAAGAAAACCGAAACCAGTACAATCCATCTACCCGGCAATACAGACCACTATAAAGAGGCTACATTTTTAATACATACAACAAACCCATGTTTTAGGTGAGTGGACTGGGGACCGGAAGCTGGACGTTAGCTTGGAGTACGGGACCCTTGCCGTGCCCGCTGCAAGCTCAGCGACAGATTGCGACGGCAGTTATTCTTCGATCACGCTATTGGACGGAGGGGTGCGAACAGAAGCATTCGCCGTGCTGTCATCCTCAGGGTGTACGCCGATTATGACACCAGACAACCCGGCAGCTGTCTCAGTGGTCTTGGTTGCGCCTGAGGTATGGTTTAAGTCGGCCTACTGTAGTACAACACTGTGCAAATCTTTAGAACTCCAGGCCAGCACACAACAACGGTACTGTAGTTTCCCATTCGTTGTGATTATCACCCTCGATAGAGATACTACAGTATACAAAGACAGACGATCGTATGTATCGCTGGCGGGGAATACTGTTGTAAGCTGTTTTCCTGAGCGTACTTCGACGCACGCGTATATACCCGAGCTCAGCGCCCCCCCCCCCCCCCCCGTCCATGCAGACGGTGGGTCTGTGCGGCGAGGTAAAGTTCGACGCAAGGGCAAGCTCGGGCGGGGCTTCTCGTTCACTCTCCGCAGCGTGGGACGTCGCTGCGTCCACGGGAACACCGCTGGCAGCCGTTGTCGCTTTACGGGAGGCCTTCGCTCCGTTCAACGGGTCTTTGCTCGCTACACTGAATGCGACCGCGCTGGAAGTGGGAGCTGAATTCACAGTTACACTTACAATGGAAAACTTCCTTGGGGCCAAGGACATGACGACTACATCCGTCGTGCGCACGTGAGGATGCCGCTTATTAAATGTGGTCCTTGCAGCTCTACCGAGCCTGTGAAGAGCTAACCCCGTCGAGAGTGTAGTTTCAGGGAATAGCCATTGCTGTACAGTAGCTCTAAATGTGTCCGGTCAAGCCTGCACATAGATTTCGTGAGCAGAGTTGAAGTGTCCAAATGTTTCAGCACGCATGTGGTGTGCAAACGCGCGTACGGGTGTGGGCATGTGTGGCCGTATCTAAATGTATGAGCTCGTCAAACGACAGCCAGCATGTCTGGCATCATACCTTCAGCGCGTTTCCCACAACGCGATAACAGGGTGGAAGACATTCCCTCCGTTGTCATCCTCGGGTCTTCGCTAAAGACGGTCAAGAGGAGCCGGTCGACAGTTCTGAAAATGACCGGTACAGCTGGGTCATGCGGTGAGATGTAATGGAGATGATATACTGTAGTTTCCATCCGAAAGCCACCGGTGCTGGTGGTTCTTCCGACCTTCAGTCGTCACACGCTTTCCATAACTGACCACAACCTGGCTCGGCTATCACGTAAATATTGGTACTCGCAAGGGTATGAACATAAATCAGTATCTGCTATCTATGGCCGTATGCTGTTATCGTAAAGCGTGGCGCCAAGAGGCAATGCGTACCCTATCTCCGTGTTCACCTTCACCGAATTATAAGCTTCTTCTTCGTGTAATTAACTCCATCATTATAGGGTCCGCGTCATCTCTCACCTTCGCATGGGACGAAGTGGGCGGCGTCGGCTATAACGAGCTTGGCACCGATGCCTTTGAGGTACGAACCACCCCTCAGCTCATGTTGGCACGCGCTTGTCTTAAGGGAGAGCAATGCGCCAGTGAAATGGACCCAGAGATAACGGGTACAGGCCTTGTTAGGTGGGTGGACTCCAATACATGGCAACGTAGCCGCAGCAGAGGAATGTTGTTAGACGTTTAGTTTTGACAGTCCTAAAACGTTCTAACAAAGGTTGATGTACGTGCACCGATCGGCCTTTGAGGACCGCTGGTACCCTCCCGCTGAGCCGAATACGCACGACGAATATTACTGTTTCATTTGGAAAACGTGCACTCAGCTTTTCACACTTGCTTACAGCAGTCTCCACGCACGCGCCTTGAATGTTGCATGTAGGCTCTTGCAGGTACCGACCCAACCCAATTGACAATACCTGGGTACGCCCTTGGCTATGCGGGTTCGGTCTACCTTTTCCGTGGGGTCGTGACTGCGCAAGACTCCAAGCTCAATGCATCGGCGCTCGTGGAGGTAAGCCACACACTTGAAATGGCTATCGTCGTCACGATGCCTTGCGTATGTCTGTCCGGGTGCCGTATAGCCCATACCCCGCTGCGAGCATCCAGGCAGGCCCTCTAGCATTTCAAGCTTAAAACCAAATTATTGCACGGGGCTCAAGCTCAAGACACAGTTGTGCGTCGGATGGTCTACGGTGCCCTTTGGAAGATTCGACTTTCGCGATGCCATGCATCTACACCACAATGCCATCTAATACGTATTCGTTGCTGTGTCTCGTTAGCACACATCATGCCGTGCTTCAGCTTCCTGATGCGTTCAAGTTAAACGGGTATGCTTCAACAGGTGGTGGTCGAGACAGGGTCTGTGCGGGCGTCGATCACCGGGGGGGAGTTCCGCCTTCATGCTGCAGGTATTGTACTTCTTCAGCTACGAATGGAGATTGATCATAGGCTAGTCAATATGAGGTGAACAGCCGACGATTAACGGCTAACGCCTATATTCATCGGCGAACTGCTGTTCTGGTTAGAATCCCATCCTCTACCTGAACGACGGGCTTTGTGTGTTGCGCATCATCGCATGTATGTACAGTAGTATAAAGAGATGTAGGCCAGGCTACCACCATCGCACAGAACAGTGATATATGGTCAACAATCCCAGGGATATATTTTTGAAACGGCCTTCGCTCACGTTTGAAATAATGGATCGCTCGTAGGGGGCTCTTTCGGCGATACTCGAAATGCGTTTGCTTTCTGCGTTCTTTGGTTTGCAGTCTAACGCAATGCTATGCATGTTCCCATATACGGGTGGGGCCGGATGTGTCTTTCTTACCAGAGAATGACCTCGTTCTGGACGGCAGAGAATCGACGGATGAAGACAACATCGAAGAGCTTTCACTAAGGTTCGAAAAACATATTTGGCCACGCGTATCCACGAGCCTATTACAGAAGCTCAACATGACGCTGGGGCCTTGCATTATGGTCTACATCGCGTATTGGGTACATCAGAGAGCGCGCGGGTACCAATACGTGTATATCTGCGTCCACACTACTCAGGCGTTGGGAACCTCTGAACCAATGCAATGCAAGGGCAGAAGATGTGCCGAACGTCATCAAGCAAACTGATCTCCCCCGTGGTCAGGCGAATAGCACCTCTTCCTTGGGAATATTTCGCTACCTACCTCGTCTAGTAGCTCGAGCAAGTTTTTCAAGGTCCCGAATGCATTCGTTCGCCTCTGCAGAAGCGCAACCAAGGCCTGCTTCTGCTCAATGGTGCACAGGTACACCTGGTCGTGTTCCAAGAACTGTTCCGCGCTCTCTGGCGACTACACCTTGGGTGACAGCGAAGTCTTCACGATTCCGGCCGAGTACTTGCAACCAGACACGGTGAGATTTCGGATCGGGAACGAAACCTCCATATCTTCATACGTCAGACGGTACGGAGCTCATGGGTTCTCTGCGTTCTTCGACAAAGACGTCATGGTGCACTGTCTAAATGAGTGAGCATCATTTGTCTTCATTCTGCGCACTGCGTGCTACCCCCAAGCATATCACACCGGTACTGTTCGCAGGTGTACGAGTTCTCCCTGAACGTCAGCACGGGGACCGTTGAAGCTATAGAAGTGTACGACACATTTCGATCGGACGTGGCGACCGTTCAAGTGCAGGCGAGATGTTTTGATTTGCGAATCCGTACTTTCATTGTCACATTCGTCCGTGGCTGGAGACGCTTCGATCCCGCCGACCATTCCGCAGCACGTACATACTCGCCCCAATACCGCTTATGCCTAGCCCTTCTGTTGACTCGGAAGCAAACACCCAAATACCGGAATATCGTAGACACGATAGGAAGAAGCGAGCCCCCTGTGCGGACAATTTCATGTACCGTTTACTGAAACCCATGCCCACAAAAGGAGAGATGCATCAGGCGCGCCAGACCTTCGACAATATGTGTGCTACCAACGTAACTGTGCGTGAACATGTCGTCTTACCACCTACTATGTGGGGTTGCGCGGGGTCCTCCAGGTCGTTTCCTACGATGCCCCTGACGTGGTTGTATGGCCGAAGGAGGACATCGACAAGTTCGACCCGACCTCAAAGGTGGTGGTTTATGGTGGAGTAGCCGACACATCATCAGCGCAGCACGAGTTTCTGTGGTCGCAGGTGAAAATTTCTGCTCGGCTGTGTATTTCGCTGCATGACTCGAATTGGCCTTCTGATTAAACTACAGCAGTATTAGTCGCTCCTACCAGGTATGTGGGGAAACACCCATTTCCCTGAGCTCATAGCTTCTACTCCCTCCGCGGTGCCGAATATTGACAGGAGAGCGGCGATCTGTCTGTGGACGCAGACGACTGGAGTACGTTTTTTTCCAGCTCGCAAACCGGGTACGTAAAGAGTTACAAATATGTTGCTCTACTGGGCGACGTGGAAGAGATCTCCTTCCTCAAAGCCTCGCCTGTCATGAATATCTTCATGCTGCGAGTATGTCGGCCTACCTCAGTGCTTGCAGATGATATGATGCACTAAGGCTCGCAGTAGGTATCAAGCCCGTCTGGTAGAGCTCAAGTGTATCGGTATGTGTTCCAACAATGTACCCCCCCCCCGCGCAACCCCTTGCCAGGAAAAATCTCGTGATCCGGCCCAATGTGCTCACAAGCGGGTCTTCATACGTGTTTCGCTTGTCTGCGACCGATTCAACGTCACGAAACGAAGGTGGGCTTCCCGCTTCCACCCTTGATCCAGGTCTCACGCTATAGATAGGCTACATTCATCGCAGAGTCGCCGCCCGGATACACCGATGCCTCGTTTGGAATGTGCCGGGAAATTCCAGGGAGGAAGGCTTCGCTAACCGATCAGGGCGTTGGGGCATATCGGACAAGGCTTGTACGAGTAATTCCATAGAACAATACAAAACGTCCAGCAAGACGCAGGATATTTGTAGCTACCTAAGGACATCAGATTCGCTATAGTAGTGCGATATTGAGGTGGAGGACAAGTAGCTCGGGGCTTATGGTTTGTGGGGAAAACGCTTAACTTCTTGAAAACTCGTGCGTGACCCTATATAAGGCCGAGTTGCACATAGTATCAACCGTGGCACTACTGTAAATATAGTAGCGGCATCTAACATTACTACAGTCGTCTCTTCAAGTTGACCATCACCGAACGAGCACTGGCACCCCCCCCCTTTGTGCACCACGTGGGCCTTCATGAACTGATGTCCCCAAACACGCCATTCTCATTGTCAAGGCTTCGCCCAGCTCTCGATCGCGGTCAATTCCCCCCCCTACGGTGGGCGCGTTGCCGCTAGCCCCACGACCGGAACTGCCGCGTCGGATACCTTCGTACTCGAAGCTCTGGATTGGACTGATGACGCCGATGATCTTCCTCTAGTCTTCTCTTTCTCGTACTCTAACGGAGAGGTGAGCGCTGAGTCACAGCTTTTTTTTGCTTATATGATCAGTGGCATATATATGCTGTCCACAGTTCCATTTCTCTCTGGCCAGAGGTGGCGTTGTTTGCGTGGACCTTGACCATGGATGATTACGATAGTGACGCCGTGAACAGTCTCACCGCGAGAGTGGTACACAAACGCCAATGGTCGGGATATGTTTCTTCATGTGGTCTATGGCAGTCAGTCACGCAGTTCCGGGACTGGATGGTTCATGATATATGTCCAAGGGATGTTGACGAAACATTGAAAAGGGGCAAAAAAATGCTTCGAGTGTGTCCGTCATTGAAGGCGCCCTCATATTGTGGGTGTATGCAGGGTGTCCAAGAGCCATTATTTGGCTTGTCGACGTACGCATCGGAGTCGCCAGAGTGGATGGGGATATTGCCTCTCGGGCTTTCCTCCGACAACTACACGATTTCAATAGCAGGTTCGTTGAGGTTTCCTCAAGGAGAGCCAGTACAAGGGGTAGCGATGATGGTCGTACCGAAACCCGTGACCAGACAAAGGTAGTGTGGTGATATATGGCCAACGGTAGCAACCAGCGTGGACACTGTCTGCCGCGATAAATCGTCAGACACGGTAGTGCCCTAGAGGAGGCAGTAGAGGCAAGTTGCAGTCGTAGCTGTGCATTATTGCGCGCACTACAGTAACGAAGATTGTGTTGTGGACCATGCCTGTGCCAACGCGCGATCAGGGCATGTTTCGGACGTGTTTGGCACATCCACGACCGGCTACAGCGACGGCAGTGGAAATGGTGTAACGGTCCGTGTCACTCAGTGGGTACCGTCTTCAAGCGACACGGTGAGTTTCCTGTATACAAGGCCAAACAGCCCGCCAATGTTGCAGCACGCCTCAGCACTCAGGCTAGAATCTAACTAGAATCTGAATATATATGACTGTCTTATCAGCTGCTTGAGCTCGAGTTGAGAACTTCCGAGGAGAGAGCTCCCAAAAATTTCTCCGGATTCCAGCATTGCAGTTGCCGAAGCAAGCAACGCGACTGCTTAACAGTGAGCTGAACGCGTCCACCACGAAGAGGACAATACTAGTGATAACGACATCATGCACGGCGAATGACACGGGAGGTTCACGGGACCATAGTAATTGCGCCGCAAGGTTACATTTTAGATGAGTTGGGTTTTGACTTCTTCCATGGTGGGGTTTGGGTGAAATTGAATACGTACATCAGATAAATTCTGTATTTTGCGGTTTTCCATGAGAGGGAAGCGTTATCATCCTGAGGCACCCCCTCCCAACCTCTACACCGTAAACCAGCAACACGAGGGGAGCTCCCGACGGCTCAGGCTTTGCCAATAACTAAGATCCCAACGAACTGTTCGCACAGTCAACAAAAAACACAGTCAACACGTAACAACGTGTTCGACAAGCCCTGGCGCCACGGTGCTGTCACGCCAACACACTGCAAAATATGCATCATTAACGAAGGCTACGATTTGTGTAAGGATGCCCCCGCAGCCCATTCTGCGTGCGTGAAACTAACTGGAGATGGGCAGAGCCTTGTTGTGTGTGACGACTCTCAGGGAGTGCACTACCACAACGTGGCTATGAGCAGCAGAGTGTTACGAGCGATACTTATGTTCGTCCGGTCGTGTTTCACGTTAAACGTCCGTTTCGTTTTATCAAAATCAAGGAATTCATCGCAGAGTTGTCGAGCGTGTTCTCCGAAGCCGTCAGCGACGCAGGACAGGAAATTCCGGGTCAGACCACGTCTCTCGTACGGGCCTACGCCTCCGTGCTGGTGCAAGAGCTCAATGAAACAGCCCCCTCTTCCAGCCAGCTAGATGCTCACGAGGTGCGTTCGTTCTGCTGCGGTGGCACGTAGCAACAGACTCTACCGTGGATACAGGCGCGTGGGAGACCACAGGCGGCGGAGCACCTCCCGATAGGTCTGATCGCGATCGCAGTCATTATGGTGCGTTATTTCAACACGACATGGCCACCTTCGTCCAAATCTTGATATATTCCGAGTAACTATCCACGCTGCTGAACAAGGAAGCACGACACCCGCTTCGTTTTGTGGTGATACTGTAGTAAGCAAAGTTATTATCGTCAAACGCGCGCAGGAGCTATTTGGAGCCATGGTAACTGCTGTGACGAACGACTACACCTCGCTGGACTACACCGCGGAAACTGCGGAGAGCGTCTTGGGCGTCCTGGCGGTGCTCTCCGGCGTCAGCGAGACCATCGGACCGGCCTCAAAGGTTGATATTATGAATGCCCGGGATGTAACAATGGTTGGGAGCCGTTTTAACGTGACATAATGGGGGTCGAGAGGTCGGTCGTTATCCCTAACATGCTGCAGCAAATCGCCCACAATACTTGACTTCTGGACATTGTTTTAGAACGGACCGCTACTGATTGGCGCCATAGACTAGCCCGGTCACAAAGACAAAGTGACTCGTACCTTCCTGTTCTGTGAATGTGTTCCTTGTAGGCAACCACCCTTTGAGCCGGTTCGTGAACTTCGTGTGAGCACAGTTCAACGATGCCGCGATGATGGGTGCCTTCCTTGTGCGGTGTGGAATGGGAATGGGAATTGGAACGAGATCATGCCTAGAGCTCTAATGCACGTCATTTGGCTGTCATTACGCCCGATTCCCCATGTCCTCGACCCGCTGTTGCAGGAGGCCCTTGTCTCCTCTGCTTCTATGATTCTCACGGACGCGACTGCATACGACAATGGAGACTCCGCTGTGTTACACCCGGTCGTACAGCTCCTGGATGACGTTCTCGGCAGCACAGGGGACGAGGACGTCCTAGACGACGACAACTTCACAGACAAGTGAGGCCCTACCGGTTTTGACCCTTTCCCGAACAAGAATATTAACGAATGATTCAACCCTAGCACGTAGCCTCTGCAACCTAAGCCGTCGATACTCGAGTAAAGTGGCCGTGTGAGTCGAAATCGAGAGTATGGACTGCACCATGCCTGGACGATCTAAATATGTCCAATGGTCTGCCCCGGATACTGGTGTCTCGCCCTCTCTACACGTCAAACTGCTGCGAGAGCACAACGACGTATTTGTTGCTCGCGTCATGAGGGAACCGTGTTTTCACTAACGACACGTGGCCTCTGCAGCTTGTCAACGATGGTGCACTCTATTATGGCGCTACTGGAGAATGGGTTGGAGGACGGCGAGGAAGCTGGCAAATTTGACAGCACCTACGTGGACGTGAGCTGCGTCGTCACTTCCGACACGGATGGCATGACCTTCGTTGCTGGTGAGCGTATCTGTTCCACCACTTGACGCAGATGTTATGTAGTCCATGTTAACGCTTTTGCACTCCAATCCACTTCTTGGTACGGTATTAGCCCCTGCCTGCCTGCCGTGCGAGCAGCAGATACTTGATGATGCAATATCGATGATATACAAGTACAGCTTGAATGGCTTTTAGAATTACAGTACGCCAAGAAATACACGGAGGCAGCCGAGATACGAGGTTTCGTTTGTAGCTCTATGATAGAGATTTCGAAGGTGTTCCTGTAGTATAGATTACATGAAAACGATGGGCGGAGACGCGATCGCGATCTGGGCATTTCACACTTGTCGGCGGGCACTTGCCTCCTACGTATTCGTGCTATCTCGTGGTCGATAACCACAGGAAAATCGAAAGTATCCTTCGCTGAAGATCAAGCGGGATCATCGACTGAGAGGCGAAGGATGGCGGCAGCGAGTGTCGCGTCGTCCACTAAGCTGGGAGAAGCCGGGGCTAGTGTACCTGCTGTACATCGCCGCCATCTGGCGTCGATCGAAACTGCCGCCACATCCACGGTCGCTGTGGGCTCCATCCAGCTTGCTGTCAACGGCAGACCATCGGCCGGGGTTCAAGGGGGGGTGACAAGCGTCATGCTTACTAGCACCGACGATGGCAGCGTAAGAGCCGATCACAGACAGACAACGATTTGTATCGCTCGTTGTAGAGGGATGGCCAATATGGAACTTTTGTGGGAGATTTTGTGCTGGCCAGTTATTTCAGATCGCCGTGTTGTGCAATGAGCGGTTTCAAAACAGTCCATATTGCTTCGTATTTTTATAGACACTTTTTGCGTGACTACAGTAATAGCCGGGGTAAACAATTGCTTGAGGTGACGAACGCCCGAGGTGTCCTTGTTCCGTGATTGATTATCCAAACAGGATATCGTATTGCTGGCTCCAGCAACCATAATGATGAAGGCGCGGCTAACGTCGGCCTCGGAAATTCCATGGTGCGCTTACTACAACGAGGAAACCGCCCAATGGGAAGACGACGGTCTGGTGGTTGGGTCGGCTTCGGTACAATTGGCTGAAGCGAGCGAGAGCAACAGCTCAGAGGTAGAAGTGTCGTGCACATCCTACCACCTCTCCGACTTCGCGGTCTCCACCACCCAGTCAGACGGCGTTTTTACCCCAATTGAATTGGTGAGGAAACTGGTGCAATGGGATTATTTTGCCGTACCTAGATGGGGTCTCGTGAGGCGTAATCGCCCACAGCCCTTGGACGTGATCAGTTGTTTATGGGATTCGGCCGCTAGAAGCGTGTGTAAAAAACTACCACTGCTCGTAATAACCGAAATGGCAGAGTGTGGGCAGGCATGATGACCTCATGGCCAACACACCGGTGAGAGCCAGTCGACACTCCGACATGCTTGATGCTGGGTACAACTAATGTTTAGCGCTCCTTTCTGGTGCTGCAGCCAACTTGTCCAAAGTCCTCATTGATGATTTGGCCCTTTTTCTCGATTGAACTACCTTGACATTTTACAGACCGCAGCATTCGAGGTATTTTCAGCCATCCGAGACAGCTCCTGGGGGGGGATCATTCTCGTAGTTGTGACTGCCTCAATTTTAATCGGTGTTGGAGTGGCGGTGACCCTGACCAAAAGAGGCCGCCAGGCGGAAGGGATTGTCTCGGGCAAGATCGTCGTGCGCTTCGTCGAAACTGGAGAGGTGCGATATTATTGGCGCCATCGGTAGACTTGCCTTGATAAAAATGGTGCCCTGAACACCAATTGCTTCCAACGTGCCTGGGCTCGGGGTGGATACCACGCAAGAGCGCACGTTTGTGCCGAAGGGGGCTTTGGTGAGGCAGTTTGAACTCTGCTACAGCTAGCATGAGGGGTACTCTTGGCGATTTGTCACATGCGGTACAAGTGCTTTATTTCTGCAACATCGTCCAAACGTGTAACGCATCTCCCTCCCTATCGAATTTGTTGCAGGCGACACGGAACCCTACCCTCGCTACTGCCGTGAAACGCAAGAAAACTCGCCTTGGTCCCCGGCTCGCCAAACGAAGACGCCGCACGATATCTGCTCGCCGACGCTTGGTCCGGAAGTAAGTCTCCTGCTCGATACCTGCTATGTGGGGGCGAACGGAATGTTTCACTGTTGTTATGCATTGTATGGTACTGGTTTATTTCCTCGCTCGAGTCCAAGCACCTTGAAGATAGGTGTCGAGGTTGACGACTAAGCTTGAAATAAATAAGGTTTACTCGTAGGACGAAACCGTACGGCGTCTTGGCAGCACAGGTATTGCTTATTTTAGTGTAAAGCGTAGAAGGGATGAAATGCGAATTGGTTAACGTGTCCGACTTCGTTGTGCCCCTTGAGAGAAGCCGCCACCTGAGTTCCGCGGGGGATGAACAGCAACAATTCTTCGTGCGAGAGATCCCTCATTCCCGTGGACGAAAAAAAAACAGACAATACATTTGTTCGTTCGTCAGCCTCGCAGAAACGTGTCGAGGCTGGTACGAGCGCGCCTGTGCTCTGTCTGTCCAAGTGATGCAGAACCACCCGTGGGTCGCCATCGTGTCGCCTTCGATGAGCAACCTCCCTCTCACGCCCACGCAGGTGAGGAAACCCACAGTGCGGTATAGGTGCAGGTATGGCTGCACAACCATCCTAACGTTTATTGCTGGCATTCTAGGTAATGCACATGCAGTTTTGGCAGGACACGTGTGGCCGTAGACGCAGCAACCTCTTCGGCAAACCCAGTGACGCTAAAAACAACGGTTGCGATTGGTAGATATATTTAGGCGCATCTGCGTCAGGCATCTGGATCAGAGCAAGGATAGAGACGGCCGCCTTATTCAGTCTTGGAGATATCGTCACGTGTAGGTTTGTAAACCTTCGCCGAACGCGAGTGGGTCGAGGGGTCTTGTTGAGGCCGTGCGTAGACATTAAGTAGTCGCTGGGTTGGCCAGCTAACCCATAAATGTTGCGCCCTCTCTCTTCCACGCTCTTCCCCCCCCATATTGTTTCGTTTTGACATAGTCTGAGTAGATTTGCTGTTTTAGCGGTGTATGTACGACGCTGTCTAGCAGGAGCGGTGTAATTCTGACGTACCCGAACATGCCTGCGTGCCAGCTGTCGTTTCTTCTCTTTGCGCAAGTCATGGTTCAGATGATGGTCGAGGCAGCCTTCTCCAGCAACGCCACGAGTCTTAACGTCAAGGTTGCACAAGTCATCGTTGGGTAAGGCCCGCACCCCAAGGAAATATTTACAGGCCTGCTCTAGCTACCGAAGTTGTTGGGGTCATCCAAATCGTGCTTGTAGGACCTTGCCTTGTACGTGGGGTCAGGCATTCCCAAACGCCCTACGAATGGATGCATAACATGTTCGGTATTCGCCGTGGGTGGTCATCAAGCCACATTCAATGGTCGACCTGTTGAAAGGCGCGAGGTGTGAGTGCCCCAAGTTTTGAATGCCAGAGCTACCGATTGATAGCATGTTGCCTGGATCGGTCATTTTCCAGCTAATGGTGCGACGTTGACACCGTCTTTGCTTGCTATCGAATACTGATGTCACGTATACCTCGTGGTGGTATTTTAAAGGCCCGCATCGTTGTATTATTCTGACCGGGTCGGTGGCTCTAATTTTTTCCGAGGCAACCAGCTCCGTGGCAACCATACCGGGCTCCATCATTCTCCCCTACCTTTTCGAAGCTGCGGCTACGCCTCCACAATCGAAAACTACGGACGAGCAGTGGCACAGCGTGGCTGTATCGGGCAACCAGCAGACCCACAAAACATCTGTGGGAGCATCGAGTTCCGAGCAAGGGTGAGTCGTCCAGCACCTACGTACATATTACTTTCTTCCTGGGAGTACGTACACTAATTAGTCGAGCTAAGTACCTGTCGCCCTCGACGTTATGCTCTCGCCGACCTGCAATATTCCAGTATTTTAGTTTTCGATTTCAACAACAAGGGATACCTATGTATATCAATATATAGTTGTCAAATGTCTGTCGGTCTGGCCGGCGTACGACGCAGTGGAGTGGGATTGGACGAAAGCGTGGCTCCCACAACGGCGGCTTATGAGGGTATCGGTGGCGGCGGCGTAAAATCAAGGCACCACGACAATGCGTTTCTTGCGCTACTTCAGCTCATACAGTCGGCGGGACCCTCCCCTTCAAGGTCGAGTGAGCCTCAACAAACGCGCCGTGGGGATATCGGACACGAGGCAGTTCGCGGAAGGTAATCCCTTACGTAGTGCTGTGGTGCTCCCCATATAGATTGGCGACTTAACTGTACGTGACCGGACACTATAGGATAGTGCCCCTTACCCCAGAAAAGACTGCATGTACTCGGTAGCGGTACTGTGGTATATATCAGAGGTGTGATTACAAAATTATTGTTTCGTGTACTCGTATCGTTCAATGTTTACGCATGCATTACTCGTACAGTATCAATATGTTCGAACAAAGAGGACCGCTACACCGTAGGGCACATACAGGGAACGCCCTCCCTTCTCTTGGGAAACCCTTAAGAGCAGTGAGGGTGTTCTCTTAAGTTCCCAGTGTTGCCCTACAGGCCCCCGGTAGTTTGAAGGTTATGTCAGAGAGTATGCTGCTATCGATATATATATATATTCGCATATAAACAACAACATTATTACTTGGGGAGCTTGAACTTGCCTCACGGATAGCCTGGAACCTTTTACCCCAATTAGATATTGTGGCCTGCTTGCAGGGGGCTTGTCTTCGCGTGTCTTACGCAGATTTTGATCGACCTGGTCTGCGTGGCACTGGCTGCGGTCTCGGGATCGGATACATTCCTGGGTCAGGTCCTCATCACTTCGTCAGCGGCGAATGTGCTTCTGGCGGCACTGACGATAGGTAACAGCGATAATGGGCCGAGCACTTATATCCTCCACTTCCGCGTTTATCAAGCAATATATGTTGTTCGTTTCAAAGAGAATATACTGGAGTATCAAACAAGCGAACACAACCAACTCTCCTTCCACACCCTCTATTCAGTATTTGGCGTTCATATCGAATCCTGAGGCGTTAATGCTGTCGCCATGTGTAGAACCATGGGCCCAGAACCGTCAGCCGCTGAACGCGCAGGAACTTGTGTCAAAGCGATAATTGCGAGGGCCAGGGGAAGGAATCTAGGGTTTCTCAATGCGAAATCAAGCACCAATTGCGCCTGTGAATTTCTCGTACTAGTCTCTCCGGGTGCGCCTGCCTGTACTGATATGCTTATGCGTGCGGTGTATGTATTTTCAGACGCCGTGCTTGCAGCTAGAACATCCATGTTCTCTTTGCTGAACTTCAAAGCTGTGTTCGGGCTGGCCTTCGCGAGGATCTGCGTGAGTCTGCTGCAAGCGGTGGTCGCCTTCCACGACATGCAGATGAGGACGGAGACGGAAGTGCGAGAGCGCCAGCTGGAGGCGTGCATCTTCATTTTTGCTGTGTTCAAGATTATCGTATGCTACACGGTACGACCGTCGGGCTCACATCGCAATAAGTGGGGGGACGATACGTTGTACAGAGATAGCACGATGCTTAAGCATTCGTTTCGTTGTGGATCATCGTGCACCGCGCCAGCAAACCGCCAATACCCCGGGGCACCTACCGCCTTATTTCGCCCACTACTGCATAATTGTAATCGAGTTTTGGTTCTTCGTGCTACAGTGGCTTCCGCTCCATATAGGTATCCTGTAGCTCTCTACTCACGAATGTGAGGAGACGTGATCTGTTCTTTCCATCTCAGCCGCGTGTTCCATGGCTGACCCTCATGCTTCCCCGCAAAAAGTTGGTACTCGTCGTTCCCTATACCATACTGATGCCCAAGCCCCGTGCACTATGTGCTTTAGGCGATTGGCTTGGGGAGAGTTATGACATGCCAGAGAGTAGTCTAGAAGCACACCCGCCATGCCATGCCACCGCCGACCCAAGTTGCACTCTTCTTACTGCCCTGCGTGTGTCAGGGCGAGATGCTCCCGAGCATGGACGCAACGAACAAGACCTCCATGTCCCGGGTACGTTACATTCGGTCTCTTTGGGTAGAGGACGACGGTACATACTCCAGACGACAGTAGTATACCTATACCAAGTGTTTCCTCTGTGGGTAATCGTTTGGCGGCAGAAGTGGAACTCCTCCGCGGCGGGAAAATGTTTTTGGGGGACGATCTTGCCTACTTTTGTGTACCGCCGATATCGACTGTCGACGCCTCGGCTATGCCATACTCTAATCGCGACAAGACAAAGAAGGAGGAGATACCTCATTGTGCTGCTATACCTGCAATTCCGCGCCCTGCCGCCCATTTCCCTACAGCTGTCGTGGGCGAAGAAGTACCGACCAAGTAGGCGTTCTTCTTCCGGGAACTCTCCTCCCGGCGACCAGATCGGGAAAAACGCGCTGTCGGCCCAAAGTGTTCACGACAAAGCCGCCACGCGGATTCAAGCGTTGGTTCGCGCGGAACAAGCTTTCAAAAGGTTGGTGTTCCGAACGCAGGGGTCGGGGCGAGTTTACGGCGATGTGTACGGCGAAATTTGGATGTGTATGCGCAGACTCCAAGGCATGTTTATACCTCTGCACGAGCGCCACCTCGCTTCGTTACAAGCGTAAGTGGCGTTGTTTACTTACTCTTCGACTAAACCAGACCGATATGACATACCCCGCAAACGCCCCCACCTTAATTGCCCTCCCCCTTTGCCCCGTTAGACATAACGCCTTCCTGGCTGTTCAAGCGCGAGCGGTTCACGAACCGTGGGTTTTTTGTTTATATAGCGCTCAACATGAACGCGGGAAACGGAGTAATATTGTACAAACTTCCAACAACAAGAAGGTCTGCAAACGAACGTGTATATCTGTGGAAACCCCACCTCTGTCCTCCTGTCGTTATTGGCCTTAAAGGAGCACCCGCAAGAGAGAGGTTCTGCAATGGCACCATCCGGATGTCTGTGATCTGCGGCAAAAGCTGACAATCCGCGCGTACGTGTGGCTCAGCCTCTACGTGGGAACGGCCGTTTGGGTCAACCTCTGCTTCGTCTTTGCCTACGACACGCCGACAATATGGTGCGTACAAAAGTTACCCGTGCGTGCAACAGGTGCGGCACAGGTGCATATCTTATTGTGTAACTACTGTACAGTTACAGCAGTAACGCCAACCAGATGTTCACACCCGTGGAACAAGTGTTTTGACGATGAAACGCTTAACTGTGCCGTGGTGCGGGTGACGATATGCTATCTTAAGGGTAGAATCGACACATGCCGCCTTAAGGAACAGGTGTACCGTTATGTTATATGAGGCTCCTCCCTTGAGGAACGTTATGCCTCTATACCTGCAGTAGTCTAAACACTGATTTTCGAGGGGGGAAAAAAAAGGTGCTACGACGTATATGTATACCCGATGAACAGTC
This sequence comes from Saccharina japonica, assembly GCA_008828725.1. Classification (NCBI taxonomy): domain Eukaryota; class Phaeophyceae; order Laminariales; family Laminariaceae; genus Saccharina; species Saccharina japonica. The sequence continues at coordinate 85,547 of MEHQ01000660.1, forward strand.
CCATGGCCTAAGTATATACAACACGAAACATACTGCAACACACTCACTAACGGAAACGGTCGTCGTTTGTGTGGGTCAAGGAGCCCCGCCCGTCATTCTCAAAACGTTCCAGCCGAAACAAAATACACTACAATACTGTAGTACCTCCATCATCGTATACAGCACGCGTCCACTGCAGCATATGATTGGCCAAAACATTGTTGGCTGCCCTACAGTAATATCGTCTGAAAAAACGTTGACGCATGCTACGATAGAGGAGGTGCGCCATGTTTGCCATTATGAGGGCGGTCACTTGAGTAGTTCTTTGTTACCCCACCCAATTCGATTTTTAAAGAAAACAAAAGTGTCACCCGATAAACAATTCCATGGTCGAAGTACACAACGGAAAGTAGTGCATCACAAGAACGAATATCCAAGGAATTTTGATCAAGGAGCCCCGTGATTTCAGAAAAAAAAAAAACAGGCGAAAAGCGCTACGTTTATTGTACGTAGCACGAGCCCGTTTGTAATGAGTTTCGCGTGATAGTCGCTGTATACCGAGACTATCGGGTTGCACCTTCATGGCTTCTCAAGATCAGTTTACGGGCGGCTTGCCATTGCGGGGAACCATATAGGAAATTGGACCAAATATTGTTAGTAAAAATAGGTAACTATCTAGGCCTTTGTTTGTACCTTCTGTGTGTTCTTCACATTAACCCTTCCTTTCTACCCGTCGACATCCAGCACACCCAGTGTCCGTGCCGGTTCTTCCTCCTAGAGAGGTACCAGTTCTGTGGTCACAAAGCTGCGACACATAGATACTACGCTGCAGTGCAGTAAGCAGAGCAGACAATGCAATGCCATATACGACACCGTAGATCCTATTTACTATGCCCCCCCCCCCCCCCNTCCGGGTGCGCCTGCCTGTACTGATATGCTTATGCGTGCGGTGTATGTATTTTCAGACGCCGTGCTTGCAGCTAGAACATCCATGTTCTCTTTGCTGAACTTCAAAGCTGTGTTCGGGCTGGCCTTCGCGAGGATCTGCGTGAGTCTGCTGCAGGCGGTGGTCGCCTTCCACGACATGCAGATGAGGACGGAGACGGAAGTGCGAGAGCGCCAGCTGGAGGCGTGCATCTTCATTTTTGCTGTGTTCAAGATTATCGTATGCTACACGGTACGACCGTCGGGCTCACATCGCAAAGCGAAACACGATATATTTACACTGGTAGGCAGTACCAAAGGCTGCCGTACCTCAGAAAAACTGTTAACCGTTCGTGTCTTTGAGGGACACCGTGCACCGCGCCTTGTTTCTCTGATTATTGCACATTTGTAAACAAGTCTTGATATACCCTTCGTGTCATTCGTAGCTCGGGATCCAAGTATCGTATCACTCTCTACCGGCAATAACATGGGGGAAGGAGCAGGCCGTAACTGTTTCGATGTCATCAGCCCTGCAAACCGTGTCCGATTCCCGTTCTTCCCCCAGATAGGTTCGTCCTTTATATTGCCCTACGAGTCGCTTGCACTATTGTATGTGATTGAAGCGATAAACCCGTGGGTGGATGTTATGGTGTATCAGAATGATGGGTCGGACGCACTAATCTCCCGCCATGCCCATCAACGACCCTATCTGCTTGCCGTCGTTTTTCGTCGTTGCTACCTTTGCACTCGCTCGATCGGCAGGGCGAGATGCTTCCGAGCATGGACGCAACGAACAAGACCTCCATGTCTCGGGTGCGTTCCATTTTTTGCCTCTCTTGTTGAGGAAGGGCACAGATGACCAACGTGTCAAACGTTTGATTTCACGTGTTTCGCGGCAAAAGTAAGTGGGACTTCCTTCGGAGCACCTGTCGGGATGCGCTCGCTTCCACCGTACCACCGACGCAAATGTCGGAGGTTGGAGCAATGCCCTTGTAGGAGGAGTGGTACCTTATTTTCCTGAGCTCAAATTCGAAGAACGTCGAAGAAGTGTGTTGGCGCATCCCGACCAACCTTTCTCTTTCGCTACGGTAGTCCCGGAGAAAAAAATAGGTGACGCATGCTTCCTTAAGGTACAGGTGTACCATGTTTTTTTTATTCTGGGGCTCCTCACTCGAGGAGCACATGCCTCAATACCTGCAGTAGTCAAAGCACTGATTTTTGAGGGGGAAAAAAAGTGCTACCTGGTACGTACGAAGTACCTGATGAAGAATCCCACGGGCTAATACATATACAACGCAAAACAAATTGCAAGACAAAAACGAAAGTCCGACGATTTGGGGTTAAGAAGCCCCAATCATTCAGAAAACGATTCAGCCAAAAAAAGGTATACCTCTATCGTAGCACGCATCAGGCTACAGTAGCAAAATATCAACTGGTAATTGCTCACTTTAGAGCAGCTCAACCGGTCCGACGCGATCGAGCAAAAAATGTGCCAGCCCTTGTACCGAGAAAATTCCACCCCATATAGGGGTGGCGGCTCATTCTCTGAGCTCCGAGCTGAATGATCTCCCCCGAATCACTAGTTCTTTGATGAAAGTTGTTTTCGCACAAACCCGGGCAGTACTTGTAGGAGGAGCTACTAGTCTTAGCAATGACTATACGACGAGACAAGTTATCGTTCGAAACCGGCAGTTACTCAATTAAGAAGCTCAACCGGTCCCAGTGACAGTCCCAGTGACAAAATATTACCTCGTGAGCCAAAAACTAACTGAAACCCCTATTTGGTATACAGTGGGATATGAGTCTGGGCCGTGAGATTTCCCGACGCCCCTGTTCTGCCACAGAATCTCATGGCGACTAACCCAAACGGAGGCACCTCATAAACTACTGTGACAACACTTCCGCCCCTGGCTGCCCATTCCTCTACAGTTGTCCTGGGCCAAGAAGTACCGACCAAGCAGGCGTTCTTCTTCCGGGAACTCTCTTCCCGGCGACCAGATTGGGAATCAAGCGTTGGCGACCCACATCGTTCACGACAGAGCCGCCACGCGGATTCAAGCGCTAGTCCGCGCGGAACAAGCTTGCAAGAGGTCGGTGTTAAGGAACGGGGGAAGGGCGGGGGCGAGTTTATGGCGATGTGTACGGCGAAACCGGAGCGTGTATGCGCAGACTCCGCGGCATGTTTATCTATTTGCACGAGCGCCATCTCGCTTCGTTATACGTGTCAGTGGCGTAGCTTATTTACTTCTCGACTACAGTACCCCAGGTCGAAATGGCATACCCAGCAAACGTCCCCGCCTTTTTTTCCCTCCCCCTTTACCCCGTTAGACATAAACACCTTCCTGGTTATTCAAGCGCGTGCGGACCACCAACCGTATGGGCTGGTGTTGATATTTCGTGCAACATGAACGTGGAAACCCGGTTCCCATTGTACAATGCTCCCAAGACGTGGAAACCCGGTTCCCATGGTACAATGCTTCCACTAACAAGAACGTCAGCAAACGCGTATACCTGTGGAAACCGCGCCTTTGTCCTCCTGTCGTTTTTTCACATTGAAGGAGCACCCGCAAGAAAGAGATTCTGCAATGGCACCATCCCGATGTCTGCGATGTGCGAAGAAAGCTCACCATCCGCGCGTACGTGTGGCTCAGCCTCTACGTGGGGACGGCCGTGTGGGTCAACCTCTGCTTCGTCTTCGCCTACGACACGCCGACAATATGGTGCGTAACAAAAGACGCTTGCTGCGATAGGGGTAGCAGTTTTTCGGCTGGTTTTTCTTTTTCTGACTGACGGGGCGGGGTTCCTTAACCCCGAAATGGACGGAATTTTTTTATTTCTTGTGTTGCAATATGTTTCGTTCCATACTTAAGTGGCGGGATTGCTCAAACGGGGAGCACTTTCGTTTTCACCCAAAATCTGTTTTGGGGTGGGGTATATATAGAGCTCCTTAAGTGACCACCCTTATGAGGCTAAAATGGTGCACCTCTGCCGTAGCCGCTCCCAAACGTTGCTTAATACACGGTACGTATCGCCTTACTTACCGGGAAGGTTGTACCAGTAAGGGTCGTTCTTATCGAGCAACTTTTTTCAAAAATTTCCAAACAATTTTTAGGATTTCCTTATTCTCCAATAATAATGTCCAAATATTGGAATGCGAAGCCTTCCAAATATTTCGCCCTCTGTTAAAATTCTAAAATTTCCAAATAAATCCTGTTTTCCTTGCTTTTTCTGGTTTATTTTTTAAAAATATATCGGAAATTTTGGGGAAAATATGCTCGATAAGAACGACCCTAAGCGCACACAAAACGTTAACACCCGACATGATAATATTTATGACGATGAACTGCAGAAGTGTGCTGTGTTTGCGTCCATCTTTTGTCAACGGCCGTCGGGAGCCTATACGGTCTCAATGGCGATCTGCAAGGCCATCTCATGCATGCCGGGAAACTCAAGACATGCCCAAAACCGCTACGTACATAAAATGACAACACCGATGGCCGGGAAAACTGTAAACCAGTAACATTAGCACACCACATGAGAAAGATGGGTGGTCATCGAGGGCCACCCTTTGCACGAAACTGTGTGGGAGCCACGACTCCGCGAACGTCCCCTCTCTACGGTGCCGACACATTTGACACGCTGCCCAGTCCGTGACCATGCTGCCAGCCGGCTTTGCCCCCACACATGTGTCGCTCAAGCGAATGCTGCTTCGCTTTGCTTCACGTTGCCTTATTCAGGAGCTGGGTGACGGCGAGCGGTGTCACGATTGCCATCGACGTCGTCTTTAGGAAACCCATCAGCGTGCTCGTCAGGGCTAGCATTCAGACCCTGCGGAGCATTGTCAGCGTGCCCGGCGACGTGTACATCGGAAAGGGGGCAAACCGGCAGTCCCTTTCGCGAGTAGGACGCTGACGTTTAGCCGATCTGCCGCGTAGACCACCTACGGTAGAGGGGGGTGTCGTTTGAGTCCTAGCTTATCAGACGAATCGTGCCACTCCGCCGAAAGCATTAAGCTGTAAAGGCTTTCGTTTTTCGCGATATCCACCACCATGGGAGGTTTTGTTGCTTTGCGACAACAGTTTGTTTGAAAGCGTCGAGTTTTAAAGTGAGGCAACAGAGCGGTAGTGGAAACACCTATACCCCGAGTAGGGCGTTGAACGCTCGCCGATCTGGCTCACAGAAAATCTACTCACAGCACCTTCGGTACCCAGTAGAGCACCTCTGGCGTGTGGTATTCTTCTTTTGAGGCAAACGAGACAACAAAACAGGCTTAACGTGTGTTCTGGGCACAAAAGTGTAGATTTACACTCAATAGCGGTAGGACCGTGCACGGATCATGGATTGTGGTGGGTGTCCAATTTTCGAGGCGCGTAAAACCAAACAATGTCAATGTACAGCAGTACTACCTGTTGTGCGCAATACTGTGTGTAGTACCGTACGCGAATTTCTCTATTAATAGCTACAGAGGGAGGTGTTACGACAATCCAACCTGGGGGGTCGCTTTGTTCGTGTAACTACTGTACATTGGCCACCCCAGCGATGTAGAGTCGCGGCCACAATCAGCAGCCGACGAGAAACCCTCAAACACACAAATAAAGTGTGGCACTAGGTTTACAGGAGAAAAAATGGGGGCTTGGCACAACAGGCTCTGGAACCGACAACGCTTCCGGAAGGCTGTGAGCCCGTGGGAGCCAAGTGCTGTTTTGTTTCCCTCGCACAAGGATGGTGGAGAGGGCAGGGTGTTTAAAATAAAGTATCTCTTCATCAAGAAAGGGACCAGCCCACATACGACGTCGATAAAGATGCATTCGTTTCCAGGGTTACCCTGCCAGCTGCCCCCGTAAAGCTGGTCGCAGCAGACGAAAAAGGCGCGTTAATGTGACTCCACCCCTCCTTTTGATGTGGCTCAGATGCTGGATTCTGGGTTTCCAGTTTTTTCCTCGGCTTAATGTATATCTAAAAATGGGAAGGTGGGGCGGCAGAAAAGGGGGGCACAACTTCCTGCCTTGGCTGCCCGGCCAGCGACTACCCCATGTGTGCTCACACTTGCAGCAGGAACCTCGTGCTTGCTTGCGGTCGACGTGGAGATGCTGACCTGCACTTGATGCCCTTCTCGAAAGGAATGGCTACCTGCGGGTCCCTACAAATCACCAAAATCAACCATACTCTATCCCAATCCCCGATACAGACAAGCCTCATTATCTCTACCAAAAAACCCTGTTTTGTTCGTCACTCCTGTTGCGGAGGCCGCTATGTCGTCTACCTACAAAAATACCCTTGTTTTGTCACGGCTATTTCACGCTATTAATACTAAACATTTCGCGTTCCAACCAGAAGTTCGTCCAGTGGGACAACCAAACAGTGAGGGGCGAGACAGGGTATGTTGTGGTGACCGATGCGTAGGGTTTACTCAGTCAACGTTGAAATGTAGAGTAAATGAGAAAGTTTTGTAGAAATGTTTGGGCGTACTGTAGTAATACTTGTGAGAGGTGGTATTGTAGTAAAGTTAACAACGGCAAGTGCCGCGGTTTGTAAATATCAAAGAAGAGAAGACAAGGTGAGCATAGGTACGCCTCTCATTTTATCGCGCGGATAGGTTGTCATAGTGCCATAGATCGCGATACAAATACGTAGTTCTGCAAATCTAACATCTGAAACGCATTATAGCGACGACAGAGCGTTAACAACGATCACCTAGCCACCTAGCACAGTTATCACTATTCCCCGACGTAGTCCACGAGATAGACGTTCCACTTTTATTTTTGGCCGACAAGCGTCTCCTCCGCAATAACACATGTATGCTTCGACTCGGTGCTGCTCGAGCTAGACTAACAGCTAGGTATTTTGCGATAGTTAACTCAAAAACCGTCGCATTTCAGCTGTTTTAATATATCAATTGCTGTACATTATTAGAAGGGGTTTTTTCCCTCTCCCGTAAATACAACAAATCGACTCAAAGCAAAGCTCCAATACTATTGTTGAAGCAAAAATGCATGCATTTTTTTCAAGCAAGGTTCCTACACGACCTCTGCAGCACGTTTGTATACCACAGGTACAATGTTTTCAACGCATGTTCGAACCACCTTTTGGGCGAACACGTCCGCCTACGTACGAGCCCTCGCGAGGTTGGCCTTTGTTCTACCACCCTCACCGCGCGCCCGCATCCACGCACACACCATTACCTAAGTACACGACGTCATGCTGATGTAGCATTGCATCGGCCCTACTCTCAGTTCCTGGCAGTGGCCGATATGTGTTTGAAACTCACCCACGTACATCGCGCTTTCGCACAGTATAACATGTACCACTCTGAACCTAAATATAAGAATCATTCCAATTGCATGTTAATATACAAACGGTCCTTATATTTCGGGTCAGATTGGTACGTAGCCGGTACCTGCAGAATGTCTCACGAGGTTCCAAAACTCGATATCACAGCTGACGCAACTACTTTTAGAGGGATTGGGGTACAGCAGCAGTAGGTAGCCCCTTTCCACGAACCCTATTACCAATGCCTCCGGGATTGGAGGTCCCTTATATAGGGTACCGACGTTCCTTATGAGAGTTGGTACCGGCTCCTTACAGTCAGTAGTGAGCACAAAGGGTGGGCAGAAATTTGAGGCCCCTTATATAGGTACCTTTTCCCCTTATCGACGGGTCCCTTAAAAGGGGCTAGTCTATAAAACCCTACCTACTGTACCTCCTTGATGAAGAAGAGCCCAGATTCGCCTCATGAGCGCTGACGAGGGGGCACGTGGCTGCCGCGGGTTTTGGCGGGTACAGGCGGAGCGAGGGGGTAGGGACAGAAGGAGATGAGCGCCCGGGTTCGCGGCGCGGCTCGCCGTCTCGCGGTTGTCGAAGGACAAGAGACTCGGCATATGGATCGCGGGTTCTCCTGTTGACGGTTCTACGTATCAGTCTGTGTCCGCAAGTATGTATAAGAGCCGTTTGGTAACCAATATCAATACCCTGTCGACATTCATATTTACTGTACTGACACCTCGGTAGGTTTTCGGGGTTTTGGCAAGGTCGTACCGCACGTTCTGACCGTAACATCGAGTCATCAAACCAGCCTCGGCGGGGTCGGCGGCGCCCACGCACTGCGCGCGAGGGGGCTTCCTGGGACAAAGAAAGAGAGTCACTTGGCCCTAACCGAGTCGGAAGCGCGGCGGCCGCGAAATGGGCATGGCTGATACAGGGCCAACACCAGTAACGCTCGACAACGTTTGTTTTTTGGTGTAAGCGTCGTGGAGAGGCCATTTTTGTTCATTTCGCGTTTTTTCCTGGGGTTGGGGGTTTAAATCATGAACCACTAAAAACGAAATGTTCTTGCGTAAGAGACATATCACTCGCTTGCGTTATGAAGCATCTACAAATACTGCAGTAGATACAACCGCTGCTGTAAACGTCTATACACGCACCCTCATGCTCTTGTAGGTAGAAGACACTGTATGTACAGTAGTACCGGTGACTGCCTCAAATAGTCATATGACTACTCCCACATGCCCTGGTGCATACACCACAACAGTTTCTATTGCACGACAGTCTCCCGGTCGTTTGATATTCGCGGCCTTGGAGCCTCGGCACTGTGCGAGCTTATCATATCGTCATGAAAATAATTCTTGGAAAACAGTGCGTGGTCTCTGCCACCCCGCCCACAATCTGTGAATAGGTTATGAGCCTGGACAATGTGCCAGCAGACGCCACACTTACTTACCTCCTACCGTATATGACACTGTATACCACACCCCCTCGGACGAATTTCAACGCTAATTTTCTCGACGACCGGTCGAGCGCTAACCCCGAGCGACCCTTCTATGGCAAGATGTCGACGAGATGCTCCGAAAGCCGCTTCTTTCGTCCTCTGTCCCCCCCTGGTTATGGAGAAAAATTGCTTTGAAGTTCACCCCAGGGGGTGTGATACACACTGTCATATACATACGTAATCGTCAGCACTAAGAGACATTCAGTAGGGCCACAGATTGACAGAAACGCTGGTGCACTGAATAACTATTAATATGAAGTGTACACCGTGGACATCGCCCGCGAAGCGATGATGTAAAGTAACAGGTCGGATTTACCCAAAACTCATGTCATTATACTAATCACAACGGAAGTTGAAGGCAACAAAACACAAGGCGGAACAGACACTTCGGAGAGCCCCCCAGTAACCCGAAGCATGGAGCAGCGCAGGATGCTCGATAACATACGAAGCTCAGCCTGATGCGGGAAGCTCGAGTACGCTGAGGTCGCGGAGCACGAGACGAGACTCTCGGCCAGATGGTTTAGTTTACCCTACGCATGCTGAAGACGTGGAACACGAACCGTCCGACCTATTAATTCGAGTACACCAAAGGCGTGTGAGCAGAGAAAGTCCGATCACGTAGGCATTGCTTCGACGCCGAAGAAAAAGGTTAAAAGCTCTGGGGGTGGAAGGTCATACCTAGAAAGTCTGCGTGCCTCCTGGTGTAGTCGCGGGTGCAATATGATGTCGGATTTTTACAACTCTCCGCAGGTCACACGCCACCCCTCTTTAGACGTTTTTTATTTCCGTGTGCGCTATCGGTACGGCAGCGCGGCAACATAATCTACTCTAGCTGGTCTCTTCAATGTGTTTTCATGTGCGCCGAGCAAGATACGTTCCACCGCAGTCAGCGTGTGGTGCTACTGGTATTTACTATTTACCAGGCGGTCCGACTCTGTACGGGTGTGCGCAGGAGGACTTCGAGGTATGACGGAAGACCACAGTAAATATAAACAAATGTTGTTCGCAAAAATATGGTAAAATATATAGGTTTTAGTGTTAACCATAGGTCATATTTATTATGGTCCCCCGTATTGGTTGTCGACACACTTTATTTCACAAATCAAACATAGCAGCACTCCGGAACCAGGCGAGGGCTAGATTTCCCAAAGAAAAGACAGGCTCAAACGTCAGCGTTCCTATTCGCGAAAGGGACTGCCGGTTTGTGGCCCCTTTTCCGAATGTACACTTCTCCCGGCACGACAGCCCTGACAATGCTACCTCAGCGTCTGAATGCTAGCACCTGACGAGTCACGCTGATGGGCTTCTCCTGAAAGACGAAACGTCGATGGCAAGTGGTCACACCACTGGCAGCCGTCAGCCCAGCTCTCTGAATAAGGCAACGTGGAGAAAAAAGCGAAGCGAAAGCAAAGCCAAGCAAAGCCAAGCAAAGCCAAAGCAAAAGCCCAAGCAAAGCCAAAGCAAAGCAAGCAAAGCCAAGCAAAAGCCAAGCAAGGCCAAGCAAAGCAAGCAAAGCCCAATGCAAGCCCAAGAAGCCAAGCAAAGCCATAGCACAGCCAAGCAAAGCCAAGCAAAGCGTTTGTTTTTAGCATACTGCAGTATCACCATGCGGGGAAAAGAGCCATGTAAGCCGGAAGCATGGGTATTCATTATGTGGGCAACATGCTTCATGGCGAGTCTCGGAGGGGATATTGGGTAAACCGTGCGTCTTCCCCACATTTCTGTTCAAGTACAAGTCTCCCCGTCAGGATGGGTACCACAGGTCCCATGTTGCCGATTTGAGCTAGATCGCTCTTTTTCATGTTGATATGCACATATTGCTGATTTACATTTTTGCCCCGGCCATCGGCATTAAGATTATTATGTATAGCGGTTATGGGCATGTCTTGAACTCCGTATCATGCAGGAGACGGCTGCCGAGTAGTCACTGGGATCACACGGGTTCCACGCCGCCAAAAAGAACCCGCGAAAAGCAACACCATGCCAGACGTCAGTCTAACGACAGGTTTGGGTAGCCTACCTACCTTTCTGTGCTTTTCCGGGGCTCCTTTGACTGGGGGAGAACAGTTTGATACTATAATGAAGTCAACATAATAACTTTTACTGGTTTATTTTTTAAAAATATATCGGAAATTTTGGGGAAAATATGCTCGATAAGAACGACCCTAAGCGCACACAAAACGTTAACACCCGACATGATAATATTTATGACGATGAACTGCAGAAGTGTGCTGTGTTTGCGTCCATCTTTTGTCAACGGCCGTCGGGAGCCTATACGGTCTCAATGGCGATCTGCAAGGCCATCTCATGCATGCCGGGAAACTCAAGACATGCCCAAAACCGCTACGTACATAAAATGACAACACCAATGGCCGGGAAAACTGTAATCCAGCAACATTAGCACACCACATGAGAAAGATGGGTGGTCATCGAGGGCCACCCTTTGCATGAAACTGTGTGGGAGCCACGACTCCGCGAACGTCCCCTCTCTACGGTGCCGACACATTTGACACGCTGCCCAGTCCGTGACCATGCTGCCAGCCGGCTTTGCCCCCACACATGTGTCGCTCAAGCGAATGCTGCTTCGCTTTGCTTCACGTTGCCTTATTCAGGAGCTGGGTGACGGCGAGTGGTGTGACCATTGCCATCGACGTCGTCTTCAGGAAGCCCATCAGCGTGCTCGTCAGGGCTAGCATTCAGACGCTGAGGAGCATTGTCAGCGTGCCGGGAGAAGTGTACATCGGAAAGGGGGCAAACCGGCAGTCCCTTTCGCGAATAGGACGCTGACGTTTAGCCGGTCTTTCTTTGGGAGCAATTAGCTCGCCTGGTTCCGGAGTGCTGCTATGTTTGATTTGTGAAATAAAGTGTGTCGACAACCAATACGGGGGACCATAATAAATATGACCTATGGTTAACACTAAAACCTATATATTTACCATATTTTTGCGAACAACATTTGTTTATATTTACTGTGGTCTTCCGTCATACCTCGAAGTCCTCCTGCGCACACCCGTACAGAGTCGGACCGCCTGGTAAATAGTAAATACCAGTAGCACCACACGCTGACTGCGGTGGAACGTATCTTGCTCGGCGCACATGAAAACACATTGAAGAGACCAGCTAGAGTAGATTATGTTGCCGCGCTGCCGTACCGATAGCGCACACGGAAATAAAAAACGTCTAAAGAGGGGTGGCGTGTGACCTGCGGAGAGTTGTAAAAATCCGACATCATATTGCACCCGCGACTACACCAGGAGGCACGCAGACTTTCTAGGTATGACCTTCCACCCCCAGAGCTTTTAACCTTTTTCTTCGGCGTCGAAGCAATGCCTACGTGATCGGACTTTCTCTGCTCACACGCCTTTGGTGTACTCGAATTAATAGGTCGGACGGTTCGTGTTCCACGTCTTCAGCATGCGTAGGGTAAACTAAACCATCTGGCCGAGAGTCTCGTCTCGTGCTCCGCGACCTCAGCGTACTCGAGCTTCCCGCATCAGCCTGAGCTTCGCATGTTATCGAGCATCCTGCGCTGCTCCATGCTTCGGGTTACTGGGGGGCTCTCCGAAGTGTCTGTTCCGCCTTGTGTTTTGTTGCCTTCAACTTCCGTTGTGATTAGTATAATGACATGAGTTTTGGGTAAATCATACCTGTTACTTTACGTCATCGCTTCGCGGGCGATGTCCACGGTGTACGCTTCATATTAATAGTTATTCAGTGCACCAGCGTTTCTGTCAATCTGTGGCCCTACTGAATGTCTCTTAGTGCTGACGATTACGTATGTATATGACAGTGTGTATCACACCCCCTGGGGTGAACTTCAAAGCAATTTTTCTCCATAACCAGGGGGGGACAGAGGACGAAAGAAGCGGCTTTCGGAGCATCTCGTCGACATCTTGCCATAGAAGGGTCGCTCGGGGTTAGCGCTCGACCGGTCGTCGAGAAAATTAGCGTTGAAATTCGTCCGAGGGGGTGTGGTATACAGTGTCATATACGGTAGGAGGTAAGTAAGTGTGGCGTCTGCTGGCACATTGTCCAGGCTCATAACCTATTCACAGATTGTGGGCGGGGTGGCAGAGACCACGCACTGTTTTCCAAGAATTATTTTCATGACGATATGATAAGCTCGCACAGTGCCGAGGCTCCAAGGCCGCGAATATCAAACGACCGGGAGACTGTCGTGCAATAGAAACTGTTGTGGTGTATGCACCAGGGCATGTGGGAGTAGTCATATGACTATTTGAGGCAGTCACCGGTACTACTGTACATACAGTGTCTTCTACCTACAAGAGCATGAGGGTGCGTGTATAGACGTTTACAGCAGCGGTTGTATCTACTGCAGTATTTGTAGATGCTTCATAACGCAAGCGAGTGATATGTCTCTTACGCAAGAACATTTCGTTTTTAGTGGTTCATGATTTAAACCCCCAACCCCAGGAAAAAACGCGAAATGAACAAAAATGGCCTCTCCACGACGCTTACACCAAAAAACAAACGTTGTCGAGCGTTACTGGTGTTGGCCCTGTATCAGCCATGCCCATTTCGCGGCCGCCGCGCTTCCGACTCGGTTAGGGCCAAGTGACTCTCTTTCTTTGTCCCAGGAAGCCCCCTCGCGCGCAGTGCGTGGGCGCCGCCGACCCCGCCGAGGCTGGTTTGATGACTCGATGTTACGGTCAGAACGTGCGGTACGACCTTGCCAAAACCCCGAAAACCTACCGAGGTGTCAGTACAGTAAATATGAATGTCGACAGGGTATTGATATTGGTTACCAAACGTCTCTTATACATACTTGCGGACACAGACTGATACGTAGAACCCTCAACAGGAGAACCCGCGATCCATATGCCGAGTCTCTTGTCCTTCGACAACCGCGAGACGGCGAGCCGCGCCGTGAACCCGGGCGCTCATCTCCTTCTGTCCCTACCCCCTCGCTCCGCCTGTACCCGCCAAAACCCGCGGCAGCCACGTGCCCCCTCGCCAGCGCTCATGAGGCGAGTCTGGGCTCTTCTTCATCAAAAGGAGGTACAGTAGGTAGGGTTTTATAGACTAGCCCCTTTTAAGGGACCCGTCGATAAGGGGAAAAGGTACCTATATAAGGGGACTCAAATTTCTGCCCACCCTTTGTGCTCACTACTGACTGTAAGGAGCCGGTACCAACTCTCATAAGGAACGTCGGTACCCTATATAAGGGACCTCCAATCCCGGAGGCACTGGTAATAGGGTTCCTGGAAAGGGGCTACCTACTGCTGCTGTACCCCAATCCCTCTAAAAGTAGTTGCGTCAGCTGTGATATCGAGTTTTGGAACCTCGTGAGACATTCTGCAGGTACCGGCTACGTACCAATCTGACCCGAAATATAAGGACCGTTTGTATATTAACATGCAATTGGAATGATTATTATATTTAGGTTCAGAGTGGTACATGTTATACTGTGCGAAAGCGCGATGTACGTGGGTGAGTTTCAAACACATATCGGCCACTGCCAGGAACTGAGAGTAGGGCCGATGCAATGCTACATCAGCATGACGTGGTGTACTTAGGTAATGGTGTGTGCGTGGATGCGGGCGGGCGGTGAGGGTGGTAGAACAAAGGCCAACCTCGCGAGGGCTCGTACGTAGGCGGACGTGTTCGCCCAAAAGGTGGTTCGAACATGCGTTGAAAACATTGTACGTGTGGTATACAAACGTGCTGCAGAGGTCGTGTAGGAACCTTGCTTGAAAAAAATGCATGCATTTTTGCTTCAAAAATAGTATTGGAGCTTTAATTTGAGTCGATTTGTTGTATTTACGGGAGAGGGGAAGAAAAACCCTCTAAGCATGTACAGCAATTGTTATATTAAAACAGCTGAAATGCGACGGTTTTTGAGTTAACTATCGCAAAATATCTAGCTGTTAGTCTAGCTCGAGCAGCACCGAGTCGAAGCATACATGTGCTATTTCGGAGGAGACGCTTGTCGGCCAAAAATAAAAGTGGAACGTCTATCTCGTGGACTACGTCGGGGAATAGTGATAACTGTGCTAGGTGGCTAGGTGATCGTTGTTAACGCTCTGTCGTCGCTATAATGCGTTTCAGATGTTACATTTGCAGAACTACGTATTTGTATCGCGATCTATGGCACTATGACAACCTATCCGCGCGATAAAATGAGAGGCGTACCTATGCTCACCTTGTCTTCTCTTCTTTGATATTTACAAACCGCGGCACTTGCCGTTGTTAACTTCACTACAATACCACCTCTCACAAGTATTACTACAGTACGCCCAAACATTTCTACAAAACTTTCTCATTTACTCTACATTTCAACGTTGACTGAGTAAACCCTACGCATCGGTCACCACAACATACCCTGCCTCGCCCCTCACTGTTTGGTTGTCCCACTGAACGAACTTCTGGTTGTAACGCGAAATGTTTAGTATTAATAGCGTGAAATCGCCGTGACAAAACAAGGGTATTTTTGTAGGTAGACGACACGGCGGCCTCCGCAACCGGAGTGACGAACAAAACAGGGTTTTTTGGTAGAGATAATGAGGCTTGTCTGTATCGGGGATTGGGATAGAGTATGGTTGATTTTGGTGATTTGTAGGGACCCGCAGGTAGCCATTCCTTTCGAGAAGGGCATCAAGTGCAGGTCAGCATCTCCACGTCGACCGCAAGCAAGCACGAGGTTCCTGCTGCAAGTGTGAGCACACATGGGGTAGTCGCTGGCCGGGCAGCCAAGCCAGGAAGTTGTGCCCCCCTTTTCTGCCGCCCCACCTTCCCATTTTTAGATATACATTAAGCCGAGGAAAAAACTGGAAACCCAGAATCCAGCATCTGAGCCACATCAAAAGGGGGGGTGGAGTCACATTGACGCGCCTTTTTCGTCTGCTGCGACCAGCTTTACGGGGGCAGCTGGCAGGGTAACCCTGGAAACGAATGCATCTTTATCGACGTCGTATGTGGGCTGGTCCCTTTCTTGATGAAGAGATACTTTATTTTAAACACCCTGCCCTCTCCACCATCCTTGTGCGAGGGAAACAAAACAGCACTTGGCTCCCACGGGCTCACAGCCTTCCGGAAGCGTTGTCGGTTCCAGAGCCTGTTGTGCCAAGCCCCCATTTTTTCTCCTGTAAACCTAGTGCCACACTTTATTTGTGTGTTTGAGGGTTTCTCGTCGGCTGCTGATTGTGGCCGCGACTCTACATCGCTGGGGTGGCCAATGTACAGTAGTTACACGAACAAAGCGACCCCCCCAGGTTGGATTGTCGTAACACCTCCCTCTGTAGCTATTAATAGAGAAATTCGCGTACGGTACTACACACAGTATTGCGCACAACAGGTAGTACTGCTGTACATTGACATTGTTTGGTTTTACGCGCCTCGAAAATTGGACACCCACCACAATCCATGATCCGTGCACGGTCCTACCGCTATTGAGTGTAAATCTACACTTTTGTGCCCAGAACACACGTTAAGCCTGTTTTGTTGTCTCGTTTGCCTCAAAAGAAGAATACCACACGCCAGAGGTGCTCTACTGGGTACCGAAGGTGCTGTGAGTAGATTTTCTGTGAGCCAGATCGGCGAGCGTTCAACGCCCTACTCGGGGTATAGGTGTTTCCACTACCGCTCTGTTGCCTCACTTTAAAACTCGACGCTTTCAAACAAACTGTTGTCGCAAAGCAACAAAACCTCCCATGGTGGTGGATATCGCGAAAAACGAAAGCCTTTACAGCTTAATGCTTTCGGCGGAGTGGCACGATTCGTCTGATAAGCTAGGACTCAAACGACACCCCCCTCTACCGTAGGTGGTCTACGCGGCAGATCGGCTAAACGTCAGCGTCCTACTCGCGAAAGGGACTGCCGGTTTGCCCCCTTTCCGATGTACACGTCGCCGGGCACGCTGACAATGCTCCGCAGGGTCTGAATGCTAGCCCTGACGAGCACGCTGATGGGTTTCCTAAAGACGACGTCGATGGCAATCGTGACACCGCTCGCCGTCACCCAGCTCCTGAATAAGGCAACGTGAAGCAAAGCGAAGCAGCATTCGCTTGAGCGACACATGTGTGGGGGCAAAGCCGGCTGGCAGCATGGTCACGGACTGGGCAGCGTGTCAAATGTGTCGGCACCGTAGAGAGGGGACGTTCGCGGAGTCGTGGCTCCCACACAGTTTCTTGCAAAGGGTGGCCCTCGATGACCACCCATCTTTCTCATGTGGTGTGCTAATGTTTCTGGTTTACAGTTTTCCCGGCCATTGGTGTTGTCATTTTATGTACGTAGCGGTTTTGGGCATGTCTTGAGTTTCCCGGCATGCATGAGATGGCCTTGCAGATCGCCATTGAGACCGTATAGGCTCCCGACGGCCGTTGACAAAAGATGGACGCAAACACAGCACACTTCTGCAGTTCATCGTCATAAATATTATCATGTCGGGTGTTAACGTTTTGTGTGCGCTTAGGGTCGTTCTTATCGAGCATATTTTCCCCAAAATTTCCGATATATTTTTAAAAAATAAACCAGAAAAAGCAAGGAAAACAGGATTTATTTGGAAATTTTAGAATTTTAACAGAGGGCGAAATATTTGGAAGGCTTCGCATTCCAATATTTGGACATTATTATTGGAGAATAAGGAAATCCTAAAACTTGTTTGGAAATTTTTGAAAAAAGTTGCTCGATAAGAACGACCCTCACTGGTACAACCTTCCCGGTAAGTAAGGCGTTACGTACCGTGTATTAAGCAACGTTTGGGAGCGGCTACGGCAGAGGTGCACCATTTTAGCCTCATAAGGGTGGTCACTTAAGGAGCTCTATATATACCCCACCCCAAAACAGATTTTGGGTGAAAACGAAAGTGCTCCCCGTTTGAACAATCCCGCCACTTAAGTATGGAACGAAACATATTGCAACACAAGAAATAATGAAATTCCGTCCATTTCGGGGTTAAGGAACCCCGCCCCGTCAGTCAGAAAAAGAAAAACCAGCCGAAAAACTGCTACCCCTATCGCAGCAAGCGTCTTTTGTTACGCACCATATTGTCGGCGTGTCGTAGGCGAAGACGAAGCAGAGGTTGACCCACACGGCCGTCCCCACGTAGAGGCTGAGCCACACGTACGCGCGGATGGTGAGCTTTCTTCGCACATCGCAGACATCGGGATGGTGCCATTGCAGAATCTCTTTCTTGCGGGTGCTCCTTCAATGTGAAACAACGACAGGAGGACAAAGGCGCGGTTTCCACAGGTATACGCGTTTGCTGACGTTCTTGTTAGTGGAAGCATTGTACCATGGGAACCGGGTTTCCACGTCTTGGGAGCATTGTACAATGGGAACCGGGTTTCCACGTTCATGTTGCACGAAATATCAACACCAGCCCACACGGTTGGTGGTCCGCACGCGCTTGAATAACCAGGAAGGTGGTTATGTCTAACGGGGTAAAGGGGGAGGGAAAAAAAGGCGGGGACGTTTGCTGGGTATACCATTTCGACCTGGGGTACTGTAGTCGAGAAGTAAATAAGCTACGCCACTGACACGTATAACGAAGCGAGATGGCGCTCGTGCAAATAGATAAACATGCCGCGGAGTCTGCGCACACACGCTCCGGTTTCGCCGTACACATCGCCATAAACTCGCCCCCGCCCTTCCCCCGTTCCTTAACACCGACCTCTTGCAAGCTTGTTCCGCGCGGACTAGCGCTTGAATCCGCGTGGCGGCTCTGTCGTGAACGATGTGGGTCGCCAACGCTTGATTCCCAATCTGGTCGCCGGGAAGAGAGTTCCCGGAAGAAGAACGCCTGCTTGGTCGGTACTTCTTGGCCCAGGACAACTGTAGAGGAATGGGCAGCCAGGGGTGGAAGTGTTGTCACAGTAGTTTATGAGGTGCCTCCGTTTGGGTTAGTCGCCATGAGATTCTGTGGCAGAACAGGGGCGTCGGGAAATCTCACGGCCCAGACTCATATCCCACTGTATACCATATAGGGGTTTCAGTTAGGTTTTGGCTCCCGAGGTAATATTTTGTCACTGGGACTGTCACTGGGACCGGTTGAGCTTCTTAATTGAGTAACTGCCGGTTTCGAACGATAACTTGTCTCGTCGTATAGTCATTGCTAAGACTAGTAGCTCCTCCTACAAGTACTGCCCGGGTTTGTGCGAAAACAACTTTCATCAAAGAACTAGTGATTCGGGGGAGATCATTCAGCTCGGAGCTCAGAGAATGAGCCGCCTCCCCTATATGGGGTGGAATTTTCTCGGTACAAGGGCTGGCACATTTTTTGCTCGATCGCGTCGGACCGGTTGAGCTGCTCTAAAGTGAGCAATTACCAGTTAATATTTTGCTACTGTAGCCTGATGCGTGCTACGATAGAGGTATACCTTTTTTTGGCTGAATCGTTTTCTGAATGATTGGGGCTTCTTAGCCCAAGATCGTCGGACTTTCGTTCTTGTCTTGCAATTTGTTTTGCATTGTATATGTATTAGCCCATGGGATTCTTCATCAGGTACTTCGTACGTACCAGGTAGCACTTTTTTTCCCCCTCAAAAATCAGTGCTTTGACTACTGCAGGTATTGAGGCATGTGCTCCTCGAGTGAGGAGCCCCAGAATAAAAAAAACATGGTACACCTGTACCTTAAGGAAGCATGCGTCACCTATTTTTTTCTCCGGGACTACCGTAGCGAAAGAGAAAGGTTGGTCGGGATGCGCCAACACACTTCTTCGACGTTCTTCGAATTTGAGCTCAGGAAAATAAGGTACCACTCCTCCTACAAGGGCATTGCTCCAACCTCCGACATTTGCGTCGG
The DNA here is from genome assembly GCA_008828725.1 of Saccharina japonica. Taxonomy (NCBI): domain Eukaryota; class Phaeophyceae; order Laminariales; family Laminariaceae; genus Saccharina; species Saccharina japonica. Next base: position 104,979 of record MEHQ01000660.1, read on the forward strand.
TGGTACGGTGGAAGCGAGCGCATCCCGACAGGTGCTCCGAAGGAAGTCCCACTTACTTTTGCCGCGAAACACGTGAAATCAAACGTTTGACACGTTGGTCATCTGTGCCCTTCCTCAACAAGAGAGGCAAAAAATGGAACGCACCCGAGACATGGAGGTCTTGTTCGTTGCGTCCATGCTCGGGAGCATCTCGCCCTGCCGATCGAGCGAGTGCAAAGGTAGCAACGACGAAAAAAGACGGCAAGCAGATAGGGTCGTTGATGGACATGGCGGGAGATTAGTGCGTCCGACCCATCATTTTGATACACCATAACATCCACCCACGGGTTTATCGCTTCAATCACATACAATAGTGCAAGCGACTCGTAGGGCAATATAAAGGACGCACCTATCTCGGGGAAGAACGGGAATCGGACACGGTTTGCAGGGCTGATGACATCGAAACAGTTACTGCCTGCTCCTTCCCCCATGTTGTTGCCGGTAGAGAGTGATACGATACTTGGATCCCGAGCTACGAATGACACGAAGGGTATATCAAGACTTGTTTACAAATGTGCAATAATCAGAGAAACAAGGCGCGGTGCACGGTGTCCCTCAAAGACACGAACGGTTAACAGTTTTTCTGAGGTACGGCAGCCTTGTACTGCCTACCAGTGTAAATATATCGTGTTTCGCTTGCGATGTGAGCCCGACGATCGTACCGTGTAGCATACGATAATCTTGAACACGGCCAAAATGAAGATGCACGCCTCCAGCTGGCGTTCTCTCACTTCCGTAGCCGTCCTCATCTGCATGTCGTGGAAGGCAACCACCGCCTGCAGAAGACTCACGCAGATTCTCGCGAAGGCCAGCCCGAACACAGCTTTGAAGTTCAGCAAAGAAAACATGGATGTTCTAGCTGCCAGCACGGCGTCTGGAAATAAATTGCACGCATATACCAGCAGGCAGGCGCACCCGGCGAGATTAAACATATATATATATATTCCAAATACGTTTACTCACGTGCACATTTGCTGCTTGATCGCTTAAGAGCTAAACTCTACTGGTAGATACAGATACAATCCGCAAGCCCTATCAATGGCCGTTGTGACACAAGTTACTGCATGTTCAGCGGCTAACCGACCTGGGCCCATGGTTCTACAAAGACCGACATCATTAACGCCTCATGATTCGCATTCAATGCCCCCTACTGAAAAGAGGGCGTGGACGGACGTACAGTAGTTATGTTTGCTCGCGTGGTACTGTTCATAGCTTTTCTTATAAACGAAAATCGCATATCGCTTGCTAAACGCGAAGGCTGACACTATTGGTCTTCGGCCCAGTATCGCTGTTACCTATCGTCAGTGCCGCCAGAAGAACGTTCGCCGCGGACGAGGTGATGAGAACCTGACCCAGGAATGTATCCGACCCCGAGACCGCAGCGAGGGCCACGCAGACCAGGTCGATGAAAATCTGCGTAAGACACGCGAAGACAAGCCCCCTGCAAGCAAAGCGCAGTAACTAATCAGGGCAAAAGGTTCCAGGCTATCCGTGAGGCAACTTCAAGCTCAAACTGATAATGCTATTTTTTTATGACCGACCCTCTCTCGATACGTAGCAACATTCTCTCTGACGGAACCTTTAAACTACCGAGGACCAGTAGGCAACACCGAGAAAGCTACGAGAGCAGCGCACTGCTCTGGAGGAGTTCCCAAGAGACGGGAGGGAGGGAGGGAGGGAGCTGTCTGTACACTCACGCGCGTGCTACGGTAGAGGTATACCTTTTTTTGGCTGAAAAATTGTCTGAATAACGGAGCGCTCCTCCACCCGTAATCGTCGGAACTTCAACCATTCTTGTGTTGCACTATTTTTCGTGTTATGCTTAAGGCCGTGTGTTCATCGGGTGGCACCTTTAGTTGCCTTCAAAATCAGCTTATGAATTACCAGTAGTATAGAGCTCCTCAAGTGACCACCCTTATGAGGCAACAGAACATGGTGCACCTCTATGGGGGTCCGTTTCGTTCGGAATGTTCATAGGGTAATACATTCGTAACATTGAACGACACGAAACAATCCATTTTTGCAATCACAGCGTCTGATACACACCCGCTATACACGACACCCTGCCATTTCTGGGGCAAGGGGGCACTATCCCTATAGTGTCCTGCCACGTGCAGTTAAGTCCCCGATCTATATGGGAGCACAACAGCACTACGCAAGGGCTTACCTTCCGCGAACTGCCTCGTGTCCGATGTCCCCACGGCGTGTTCGAGGATCACTCGAACTTGAAGGAGACGGTGCCGCCGACTGTATGAGCTGAAGCAACGCAATAAATGCGTTGTCGTGGTGCCTTGTTTTAACGGCTCCGCCACCGATACCCTCATACGCCGCCGTTGTGGGTGCCATGCCAGCGTTCAATCCCGCCCCACTGCATCGTACGTGGCATACGCGGGCATGCATTCGGCAGTTATTACGATCTATCATAGCTAGGAATTCGCCCGATTCTTCAATGGAGTTTGCTTAGGGCCTGGCTGTTGTGTGAAGATGTGGTGGTGCTTATTGAACATTAACTGCAACAGTTGGCCGCCTGGAGGTGGCCAATAACAAATAGTGGTCCTTTTCATTTGGGTAAGCTGGTAGGAGCGCTCAGTTCCTTGCAGACAAAGCTGGCCTTAGAATCCCACCTTCGCAGCGTTTCGTATTTGTTTTTTGCTACAGCAGATTGAAGCCCACGCGATTGTTTTTCTTCGATTGTTTTTGTTTTTATCAGGCGAAAGAATGGACAATCGTTCATTTTTGCCTCTTTGTTGTAGTGATATGCTCGACCCCCCGCGTCTACTCAACCAAGCCACGGGTGCGAGTATGTATACTTAAACCCACACGATTTGTTTTCCCGAGTTTTTTTTTTGTGTTTGCCTGGTGAAAGAACGGGTATTGGCTCGAATGTGTTTTCGTTTTAGTGATACACCCAACCCCCCGCATTTACACGAACGAGCCACGGGTGCGTTGTTCGTACACACACAGGGGTGTTACGTAGTAGCTGTTTTTTCGGTGCTATGTTGTGCGTACAGTAACGCAGCAGTACAGGTACTTAATTGATTACGTCTCAGGAATATTATGATGTCCACGCACTGTAGGTGCTGGACGACTCACCCTTGCTCGGAACTGGATGCCCCTCCAGCTGCTTTGTGGGTTTGTTGGTTGCCCGATACGGAAACGCTGTGCCATTGTTCGGCCGTGGTTTTCGATTGTGGCGGCGTAGCCGCAGCTTCGAAAAGATGGGGGAGAATGATGGACCCCGGTATGGTTGCCACGGAGCTGGTAACGTCGGTCGTGCAAGTACAAGGGCTCGGTGAGAGCATGCAATGATGTGGGAATTTTCATGGTTCATACCAGGTACAAGGTTTGTACTCGCAACACTATTCGCTAGCAAGCAGGGGGGGTAGCGGTGGTACCATCGGCTGGAAACTGACTAATCTGGGCAACTCGTCATCAATCGGTTGCTCTGATATGGAGGAGGTGGGGGCTCGTATCTCCCGCCTTTCAACAGGTCGACCATCGCTTGCAATGTCATGATCACCAGCTGTTTTGTATTAGCAATTCGTAGAACGTTTGAGAATCCCTGACCCCACGTAAAATGCGAGGTCTATACGCACAGAAGCTCGTTTTGAATGTCCACAATGGCTTCCATAGCTAGGTACAGTTATGCCTGTCTGCAATATTCTCCTGGAGTATGAGCTTACCCGACGATGACTTGTGCGATCTTGACGTTGAGGCTCGTGGAATTGCTGGAGAAGGCTGCCTCGACCATCATCTGAACCATGACTTGCGCAAAGAGAAGAAACGACAGCTGGCACACAGGCAGGTTCGGACACATCATAATTACACCACAACCCTCGAAAACACCGTTCAAACACCGCTAGAACTCTCTTAAACTGCTCAAGGTACACGTATACAAGTACACGAATAGTATGGGGGGTCGGGTGGGTAATCAAGGGAAAGCACGTCTGGCTTAGCTAGCCACTCCAGTGACTACTTCATGTCCGCTCACGGTCTCACGAAGAACCCTCGACTCGCTCGCGTCTGGCGTAGATTTGCGGAGTTACACGCTACGCATGACGAGAGGTCCAAGACTGACGGTTTTCGAATCATTACTCCGATCCAGATCCACCGACACAGGCATGCCTAACTATCGCTACCAAACACCATCGTATTGTGTGTTGCTGCGCTTGCGAAAGCGGTTACTGCGTCTATTTTAAGACGTACCCTCTTAAACCACATGGATGATAACTACCATGTCTCGTACAGGAGAGCGCCAGCAATAAACGTTAGGATGGTTGTGCAACCATACCTGCACCTATACCGAACTGTGGGTTTCCTCACCTGCGTGGGCGTGAGTGGGAGGTTGCTCATCGAAGGCGACACGATGGCGACCCACGGGTGGTTCTGCATCACTTGAACAGACAGCGCACAGGCGCGCTCGTACCAGCCTCGACACGTTTCTGCGAGACTGACGAACGCAAACGTATACTGTCTGCTTTTGCTGTCCGCAAGAAAGGGGGCGCTCTCGCACGACGGTTCTGTGGCTGTTCATCCCCGCTGAGCCCAGAAACGAATATTTCAGCTCACGAGGTGTAAGGAAGGGCTTACGCTTTAAAATGTTTTAATCACCTCTACAGTAAACAAGAACGAGCAACACCTGCGCTGCTGAGGCACCGCCGTCGTACGGTTTCGTCCGAAGTTTTTCTTGGTCATCTATGGTGGAAAACATCAGCTCATATCGTAAACAAATATTGAGACTCGAGCGAGCAACGGGACCAACACCGTACAGAAGAAAAGTGCGCACCCCCACATAGCATGTATCGGGCAGGCGACTCACTTCCGGACCAAGCGTCGGCGAGCAGATACCGTGCGGCGTCTTCGTTTGGCAAGCCGGGGACCAAGGCGGGTTTTCTTGCGTTTCACAGCAGTAGCGAGGGTAGGGTTCCGTGTCGTCTGCAACAAAGTCGATACGGAGGGGTGCGTTACACATCTGGACGATGTTGCAGAAACAAAACGCCTCCACCGCACGCGACAAATTGCCAAATGTACCCCTCATCCTAGCTGTAGCAGAGTTCAAACTGCCTCACCAAAGCTCTCCTTCGGTAAAACCGTGCGCGGTGCGTGGTACCCACCCTCAGCCCAGGCAGGTTGGAAGAAATTGGTGTTCAAGGCACTGTTTTTTATCAAGGCCAGTCTATACCGGTGACAAAACTAATCTCGTACCTCTCCAGTTTCGACGTAGCGCACGACGATCTTGTCCGAAACAATCTCCTCCGCCTGGCGGCCTCGTTTCGTCAGGGTCACCGCCACCCCGATGCCGATTAAAATCAAGGCAGCCACAACTACGAGAATGATCCCCCCCCAAGAGCTGTCTCGGATGGCCGAAAATACCTTGAATGCTGCGGTCTGTGGAATGTGGAGGCAGATCAAAACCGAGAAACAAGGACCACGTCATCAATGGCGGTTTTAGATGATTTTGGCAGCACCAGAAAAGAGCGCTACACGTTTGTTGTGCCCATTATCAAGCATGTCGGAGTGTCGACTGACTTCCACCGGGGCTTTAGCCTTGAGGTCACCATGCCTCCCTCTACCCTACCCCTCCGGTTCATACGTGCAGATGCTTGTGGCGTGGTCAAACCACGCAACTGATCCGTCCCAAGGGCTGTGGGTATATAGTCGCCAGGAGAACCCATCTAGACACAGTAATCACATACCATCAGCCTCCTCACCAGTTCAATCGGGGCAAAGACGCCGTCTGACTGGGTGGTGGAGACGGCGAAGTCGGAGAGGTGGTAGGATGTGCACGATACTTCCACCTCTGAGCTGTCGCTCTCGCTCGCTTCCGCCATTTGTACCGAAGCCGACCCAACCACCAGACCGTCTTCTTCCCATTTGGCGGTTTCCTTGTTGTAGTAGGCGCACCATGGAATCTTCGATGCCGACGTTAGCCGCGCCTTCATCGTGATGGTTGCTGGAGCCAGCAATGCGATATCCTGCTTGGATAATCAATCACGGAACAAGGACACCTCGGGCGTTCGTCACCTCAAGCAATTGTTTACCCCGGCTATTACTGTAGTCACGCAAAAAGTGTCTATAAAAATACGAAGCAATATGGACTGTTTTGAAACCGCTCATTGCACAACACGGCGATCTGAAATAACTGGCCAGCACAAAATCTCCCACAAAAGTTCCATATTGGCCATCCCTCTACAACGAGCGATACAAATCGTTGTCTGTCTGTGATCGGCTCTTACGCTGCCATCGTCGGTGCTAGTAAGCATGACGCTTGTCACCCCCCCTTGAACTCCGTCCGATGGTCTGCCGTTGACAGCAAGCTGGATGGAGCTCACAGCGACCGTGGATGTAGCGGCAGTCTCGATCGACGCAAGGCGACGGGGACGATGCACAGCAGGTACACTAGCCCCATCTTCTCCCAGCTTAGTGGACGACGCGACACTCGCTGCCGCCATCCTTCGCCTCTCAGGCGATGATCCCGCTTGATCTTCAGCGAAGGAGACTTTCGATTTTCCTGCGGTTATCGTCCACGAAATAGCGCGAATACGTAGGAGGCAAGTGCCCGCCGACGGTGTGGAATGCCCAGATCGCGATCGCTTCCCCATCCATCTGATTTATGTAATATATCGTACAGGGACATCTTTGAAAGCTCTATCATAGAGCTACAAACGAAACCTCGTATCTCGGCTGCCTCCGTGTATTTCTTGGCGTACTATAATTCTAAAAGCCATTCAAGCTGTACTTGTATATCACCGATATTGCATCATCAAGTATCTGCTGCTCGCACGGCAGGCAGGCAGGGGCTAATACCGTACCAAGAAGTGGTTTGGAGTGCAAAAGCGTTAACATGGACTACATAACATCTGCGTCAAGTGGTGGAACAGATACGCTCACCAGCAACGAAGGTCATGCCTTCCGTGTCGGAAGTGACGACACAGCTCACGTCCACGTAGGTGCTGTAAAAATTTCCAGCCTCCTCGCCGTCCTCCAACCCATTCTCCAGTAGCGCCATAATAGAGTGCACCATCGTTGACAAGCTGCAGAGGCCACGTATCGTTAGTGGAAAAACAGTTACCTCATGACGTGAGCGACAGATATGTCGTTGTGTTCTTGTAGGAGTTTGACGTGTAGAGAGCGCGACACGCCACTACATGGGGCAGACCATCGGATATATGTTGAGCATCCAGGCATGGTGCAGTCCATACTCTCGGTTTCGACTCACACTGCCTTTTAGTCGAGCATCGATGGCTTAGGCTGCAGAGGCTACGTTCTAGGGTTGAATCATTCGTCAATATTCTTGTACGGGGGGTTAGGGTCAAAATTGGTAGGGCCTCACTTGTCTGTGAAGTTGTCGTCTAGGTCGTCCTCGTCCCCTGTGCTGCCGAGGACGTCATCCAGGAGCTGCACGACCGGGTGCAACACAGCGGAGTCCCTATTGTCGTATGCAGTCGCGTCCGTGAGAATCATAGAAGCAGAGGAGATAAGTGCCTCCTATAACCGCAGGTCGAGGGCATTGGGAATAGGGCGTAATATCAGCCAAAGGACGGGCATTAGAGCTCTAGGCATGATCTCGTTCCAATTCGCATTTCCATTCCACACCGCACAAGGCAGGCACCCATCATCGCGGCATTATTGAACTATGCTGACGCGAAGTTCCCGAACCGGCTCAAAGGGTGGTTGCCTCGAAGGAACAAATTCATGGAGCAAGAAGGTATGAATCACGTTGTCTTTGTGACCGGGCTAGTCTATGGCGTGAATCAGTAGCGGTCCGTTCTAAAACAATGTCCAGAAATCAAGTATTGTGCGTGATATGCTGCAGCATGTTGGGGAAAAACGACCGACCTACCCCCATTAATTCACGTCAAGACGCTCCCAACCATTGTTACATCCCGAGAGGGCATTCATAATATCAACCTTTGAGGCCGATCCGATGGTCTCGCTGACGCCTGAGAGCATCGCCAGGACGCCTAAGACGCTCTCCGCAGTTTCGGTGTTGTAGTCCAGCGAGGTATAGTCGCTCGTCACGGCATCTACCATGGCTCCAAATAGCTCCTGCGCGCGTTTGACGATAACAACTTTGCTTACTGCAGTATCACCACAGAACGAAGCAAGTGTCGTGCTTCCTTGTTCAGCAGCGTGAATATTTTCTCGGACTTTATCAACATATGGACGAAGGCGACCATCCCGTGTTCAAAGGACGCACCATCAGTCTACAAGCATGATCAGACCTATCGGAAGGTGCACCGATGCCGTCTGTGGTATCCCATGCGCCTATATCCTTGGTAGATTCTGCTGCTACGTATCACCGCGCAGAACGAACGCACCTCGTGCGCATCTAGCTGGCTGGAAGAGGTGGCTGTTTCATTGAGCTCTTGCACCAGCACGGAGGCGTAGGCCCGTACGAGAGACGTGGTCTGACCCGGAATTTCCTGTCCTGCGTCGCTGACGGCTTCGGAGAACACGCTCGACAACTCTGCGATGAATTCCTTGATTTTGATAAAACGAAACGGACGTTTAACGTGAAACACGACCGGACGAAAATACTTACGGCTCGTGACACTCTGCTGCTCATAGCCACGTTGGGGTACTACACTCCCTGAGAGTCGTCACACACAACAAGGCTCTGCCCATCTCTAACTAGGTTTTCGCACGCAGAGTGAGGTGTGGGAACATCCTTACACAAATCGTAGCCTTCGTTAATGATGCATATCTTGCAGTGTGTTGGCGTGACAGCGCCGTGGCGCCAGGGCTTGTCGAACACGTTGTTACGTGTTGACTGTGTTTTGTGTTGACTGTGCGAACAGTTCGTTGGGATCTTAGCTATTGGCAAAGCCTGAGCCGTCGGGAGCTCCCCTCGTGTTGCTGGTTTACGGTGTAGAGGTTGGGAGGGGGTGCCTCAGGATGGTAACGCTTCCCTCTCATGGAAAACCGCAAAATACAGGACACCTCTGTTGTACGTGTTCGACTCCGCTCCAACCTCAATACGGAAAAACGTCAAGACTCAACTCCTGTAGTATGTCAATTGATGTGGGAATTACAATAGTCCCGTGAAGCTCCCGTGTCATTCTCTGTGCATGCTGTCGTCATCACTAGTATTGTCCTCTTCGTGGTGGACGCGTTCAGCTCACTGTTAAGCGGTTGCGTTGCTGGCTTCGGCAATGGCAATGCTAGAGTCCGGAGGAAATCGTGGGAGGTCTCATGGTCTATCCTCGGAAGTCATCAGCTCGAGCTCAAGCAGCTGATAAGACAGCCATATATATTCATATTATAGTCGGATTGTACCCTGAATGCTGAGGCGTGCTGCAACATTGGCGGGCTGTTTGGCCTTGTATACAGGAAACTCACCGTGTCGCTTGAAGACGGCACCCACTGAGTGACACGGACCGTTACACCATTTCCACTGCCGTCGCTGTAGCCGGTCGTGGATGCGCCAAACACGTCCGAAACATGCCCTGATCGCGCGTTGGCACAGGCATGGTCCACAACACAATCTTCGTTACTATAGTGCGCGCAATAATGCACAGCTACGACTGCAACTCGCCTCTACTGACTCCTCTAGGGCACTACCGTGTCTGACGATTTATCGCGGCAAACAGTGTCCACGCTGGTTGCTACCGTTGGCCATATATCACCAGACTACCTTTGTCTGGTCACGGGTTTCGGTACGACCATCATCGCTACCCCTTGTACTGGCTCTCCTTTAGGAAACCTCAACGAACCTGCTATTGAAATCGTGTAGTTGTCGGAGGAAAGCCCGAGAGGTAAAATCCCCACCCACTCTGGCGACTCCGATGCGTACGTCGACAAGCCAAATAATGGCTCTTGGACACCCTGCATACACCCACAATATGAGGGCGCCTTCAATGACGGACACACTCGAAGCATGTTTTGTCCCCTTTTAAATGTTTCGTCAACATCCCTTGGACATATATCATGAACCGTTCGAGTACACCCAGTCCCGGAACTGCGTGACTGACTGCCATAGACCACATGAAGAAGCATATCCCGACCATTGGCGTTTGTGTACCACTCTCGCGGTGAGACTGTTCACGGCGTCACTATCGTAATCATCCATGGTCAAGGTCCACGCAAACAACGCCACCTCTGGCCAGAGAGAAATGGAACTGTGGACAGCATATATATGCCACTGATCATATAAGCAAAAAACTGCTGTGACTCAGCGCTCACCTCTCCGTTAGAGTACGAGAAAGAGAAGAGTAGCGGAAGATCATCGGCGTCATCAGTCCAATCCAGAGCTTCGAGTACGAAGATATCCGACGCGGCAGTTCCGGTCGTGGGGCTAGCGGCAACGCGCCCACCGTAGGGGGGGGAATTGACCGCGATCGAGAGCTGGGCGAAGCCTTGACAATGAGAAAGGCGTATTTGGGGACATCAGTTCATGAAGGCCCACGTGGTGCACCAAGGGGGGGGTGCCAGTGCTCGTTCGGTGATGGTAAACTTGAAGAGACGACTGTAGTAAACATGTTTGACGCCGCTACGATATGTAGTGCCACGCTTGATACTATATTCGACTCGTCCTTTGTATGGAGTCGCGAGTTTTCAAGAAGTTAAGCGTTTTCCCCACAAACCATAAGCCCCGAGCTACTTGTCCTCCACCTCAATATCGCACTACTATTGCGAATCTGATGTTCTTAGGTAGCTACAAATATCCTGCGTCTTGCTGGACGTTTTGTATTGTTCTATGGAATTACTCGTACAAGCCTTGTCCGATATGCCCCAACGCCCTTATCGGTTAGCGAAGCCTTCCTCCCTGGAATTTCCCGGCACATTCCAAACGAGGCATCGGTGTATCCGGACGGCGAGTCCGCAATGAATGTAGCCTATCTATAGCGTGAGACCTGGATCAAGGGTGGAAGCGGGAAGCCCACCTTCGTTTCGTGACGTTGAATCGGTCGCAGACAAGCGAAACACGTATGAAGACCCGCTTGTGAGCACATTGGGCCGGATCACGAGATTTGTCCTGGCAAGGGGTTGCGCGGGGGGGGGGTACATTGTTGAAACACATACCGATACACTTGAGCTCTACCAGACGGGCTTGATACCTACTGCGAGCCTTAGTGCATCATATCATCTGTAAGCACTGAGGTAGGCCGACATACTCGCAGCATGAAGATATTCATGACAGGCGAGGCTTTGAGGAAGGAGATCTCTTCCACGTCGCCCAGTAGAGCAACATATTTGTAACTCTTTACGTACCCGGTTTGCGAGCTGGAAAAAAACGTACTCCAGTCGTCTGCGTCCACAGACAGATCGCCGCTCTCCTGTCAATATTCGGCACCGCGGAGAGAGTGGAAGCTATGAGCTCAGGGAAATGGGTATTTCCCCACATACCTGGTAGGAGCGACTACTATTTACTGTAGTTCGCTCAGAAGGGCAATTGGAGCCATGCAGCACAATAAACACCCGAACGGAATGATTCACCTGTGACCACAGGAACTCGTGCGCTGATGATGTGTCGGCTACTCCACCATAAACCACCACCTTTGAGGTCGGGTCGAACTTGTCGATGTCCTCCTTCGGCCATACAACCACGTCAGGGGCATCGTAGGAAACGACCTGGAGGACCCCGCGCAACCCCACATAGTAGGTGGTAAGACGACATGTTCACGCACAGTTACGTTGGTAGCACACATATTGTCGAAGGTCTGGCGCGCCTGATGCATCTCTCCTTTTGTGGGCATGGGTTTCAGTAAACGGTACATGAAATTGTCCGCACAGGGGGCTCGCTTCTTCCTATCGTGTCTACGATATTCCGGTATTTGGGTGTTTGCTTCCGAGTCAACAGAAGGGCTAGGCATAAGCGGTATTGGGGCGAGTATGTACGTGCTGCGGAATGGTCGGCGGGATCGGAGCGTCTCCAGCCACGGACGAATGTGACGATGAAAGTACGGATTCGCAAATCAAAACATCTCGCCTGCACTTGAACGGTCGCCACGTCCGATCGAAATGTGCCGTACACCTCTGTAGCGTCGACGGCCCCCGTGCTGACATTCAGGGAGAACTCGTACACCTGCGAATAACGCCGGTGTGATATGCTTGGGGGTAGCACGTGTTGTGTAGAATTGGCAACAATGTTGCTAACTTATTTAGACAGTACACCATGACGTCTTTGTCGAAACGCATAGGAGTCATGAGTGTTTTTTCTGTCTGACGTATGAAGATAAGGACGTTTTGTTCCCAATCCGGAATCTCACCGTGTCCGGTTGCAAGTACTCGGCCGGAATCGTGAAGACCTCACTGTCACCCGAGGTGTATTCGCCAGAGAGGCTGGAACAGCTCCTGGAACACGACCAGGTGTGCCTGTGCACCATTCGGTAGAAGCAGGCTTTAGTTGCGCTTCTGCAGAGGCGAACGAATGCATCCGGGACCTTGCACAGTTGCCATACTTGAATTACGCGACGAGGTAGCTAGCGAAATATTCCCAAGGAAGATGTGCTATTGCTCAACCACGGGGGAGGTCAGTTTGCTTGATCACGTTCGGCACATCTTCTGCCCTTGCATTGCATCGGTTCAGAAGTACCCGACGCCTGAGTTCTGTGGACACAGATACACACGTTTTGGCAATTTTTGGTACCCGCGCACTCTCTTATGTACCCATTACGCGATGCAGACCACAATACAAGCCCCCAGCGACATGTGATCTTCTTCTTTAATAGGGTCGGGAATAAGCATAGTCAAATCTGTTTTTCGAACCTTAGTGAAAGCTCTTCGATTTTGTCCTCATCTGTCGATTCGCTGCCGTCCAGAACGAGGTCAGTCTCTGGTAGAAACGACACATCCGGCCCCACCCACAGGGAAAAATGCGTGGAGTTGCGTTAGACTGCAAACCAAAGAACACAGAAAGCACATGCGCTTCGAGTAAAACCGAACGAAGCTCGTACGGGCGATCCATTATCTAAAACGTGAGAGAAGGCCGTTTCAAAACGATATCCCTGGGATTGTTGACTATAGTATATATCACTGTTCTGGATTATAAGCATGAGATGGTGATAGCCTGACCTACATCTTTATGTACTACATACGATGATGCGCAATACACAAAGCCCGTCGTTCAGGTAGAGGATGGGATTCTAACCAGAACAGCAGTTCGCCGATGAATCTAGGCGTTAGTCGTTAATCGTCGGTCGTTCACCTCATATTGACTAGATTGTGTTCAGTCTCCATTTGTAGCTGAAGAAGTACCATACCTGCAGTATGAAGGCGGAACTCTCCCCCGCTGATCGACGCCCGCACAGACCCTGTCTCGACCACCACCTGTTGAAGCATATCCGTTTAGCTTGAACGGATCAGGACACTGAAGCACTGCATGATATATGTCATCGAGGCACAGCAGAAAATGCGCAGTGAATGGCATTGTGGTGTAGATACATGGCATCGTGAAAGTCGAATCTCGCAGAGGGTACCGTAGACCATCCGTCGCACAACTGTGTCTGGAGCCCCGTGCAATAACTTGGGTTTAAGCTCAAAATACTACAGGGCCTATCTGGACGTTCATATCAAAGGTATCGTGGCGACGATAGGCATTTCAAGTGGGTGGCTTACCTCCACAAGCGCCAGTGCATTGAGTTCGGAGTCTTGGGCAGTCACGACCCCCCGAAAAAGGTAGATGGAACCCGCATAGCCAAGGGCGTACTCAGGTATTGTCAATTGGGTTGGGTCGGTCCCTGCAAGAGCCTACATGAAACATTCAAGGCGCGTGCATGGAGACTGTAAGCGAGTGTGAGAAGCTGGGTGTACGTTTTCCGAACGAAACTGAAATATTCGTGGTGCGTATTCGGCTCAGTTGGAGGATACCAGCGGTCCTCAAAGGGCGGCCGGTGCACGTACAACCTTTGTTGGTACGTGTTTCGACTGTCAAAACGGCAGGTCTAACAGTATTCCTCTGCTGCGGCTACGTCGCCAAATGTTGAAGTCCCCCCACCTAACAAGGCCTGCAACCGTTATCTATGGGCCCATTGCATCGGCGCATTGCTCTTGCTTAAGACAAGCGCGTACCAAAATGATTTGAGGGGTGATTCGTACCTCAAAGGCATCGGTGCCAAGCTCGTCATAGTCGAGGCCGCCCACTTCGTCCCATGCGAAGGTGAGAGATGAAGCGGACCCTATCACGATGGAATTGGTTGCACCAAGTAGATTTCGAGAATTGGGCAGAGGTGAACACGGAGATAGGGTGCGCATTGCCTCTTGGCGGCACGCTTTACGATAATAGCATATGGCCATACATAATGGGTACTGAGTTATGTGTATACTCTTGCGAGTACCAGCATTTACGCGATAACCGACCCAGGTTTTGGTCAGTTATGGCGAGAGTGTGACGACTGAATGTCGGAAGAACCACCAGCACCCGTGGCTTTCAGATGGAACTATATATCTCCATTACATCTCACCGCATGCCCCAGCTGTACCGGTCATTTTCAGAACTGTCGACCGGCTCCTCTTGATCGTCTTTAACGAAGATCCGAGGATGACAACGGAGGGAATGTCTTCCGCTCTGTTATCGCATTGTGGGAAACGCGCAGAAGGTTTGATACCAAACATAGCGGCTGTCGTTTGACAGGCTCATAACTGTTGATACACGGCCGTACACACGCATACCCACGACATACATGCTGAAACATTGGGACGCTTCACCTTTGCACACAAAACGGCTGTGTGGGCGTCATTTGACACATTTGTAGCTACTGTGTAGCGTAGGCCATTTCCCTAAACCGTTATCTCGACGAGGTTAGCATTTCATAGGTTCGGTAGAGCTGCAGGGACCACAGGTAATAATCGGCATCCTCACGTGCGCACAACAGATGTAGTCGCCACGTCCTTGACCCCAAGAAAGTTTTCCGCTGTGAGTGTAACTGTGAATACAGCTCCCACTTCCAGCGCGGTCGCATTCAGTGTAGCGAGCAAAGACCCGTTGAACGGAGCGAAGGCCTCCCGGAGAGCGACAACGGCTGCCAGCGGCGCTCCCGTGGAAGCGGCGACGTTCCACACTGCGGACAGTGAACGCGAGGCCCCGCCCGAGCTTGCCCTTGCGTCGAACTTGACCTCGCCGCACAGCCCCACGGTCTGCATGGACGATGAGGGGGAACGGCGTTAAGCTCGGGTATATACGTGCGTCGATGTACGCTGAGGAAAACAGCTTACAACAGTGTTCCCCGGCAGCGATACATACGACCGTCTGTCTCTGTATACTGTAGCATCTCTATCGAGGGTGACAATCACAACGCATGAGAAACTACAGTACCGTTGTTGTGTGCTGGCCTGGAGTTCTAAAGATTTGGAAAGTGTGGTCACTACTGTAGGCCCAATTAAAACATACCTCAGGCGCAACCAAGACCACGGAGACAGCTGCCGGGTTACCCGGCGACATAATCGGCGCACATCCTGAGGATGACAGCACGGCGAACGCTTCTGTTCGCACCCCTCCGTCCAACAGCGTGATCGAAGAATAATTTCCGTCGCAATCTGTCGCTGAGCTTGCAGCGGGCACGGCAAGGGTTCCGTACCCTAAGCTAACATCCAGCTCTCGCTCCCCGGTCCATTCACCTAGAACATGGGTTTGTTGTACAGATTAAATATGTAGCCTCTTTATAGTCCGTATTGCCGGGCAGATGGATTGTACTGGTATGGGGAAGCTTGCTGCTGTATCATGTCTCCTCGACAAGGAATGCTTCTCACATGTGGCGTCGTCACCAAGGGTTTGGATGGAAGCAGCGTCGAATATTGAGGCGCACGAGCCCGGGCCGTTGCCGGAAGTCGCGTTTCCTGGATCTAAGAGCCTGCTGCTGGGAGAACCCTCCGACGAAAACCAAATCATGATCGACGTACCGTCGTCAGAGAATTGAGCCTGCGTAACCATCGTAAATTCACAGTTCTTCGTTGAGCAAGATGCACAACGGATTCGCGTTTCGGATGTGGTTTTACTATATGTGTCCGCGTCGACGTAGTTCAGAAGCAGGCGATGCCACCAGCTATTCATATATACAACAGACGGTATGCTGTACGCGGCATACGACATCAAAGGGGTAGTGACAGCGTTAGTCAAGTGTCGTCGCGACTCAAGCAGTAAGCACCACCGCAGATATGCATGCGCTAAACAGAGGATGTTCGCACCTGGTACAGCTCTGGCTCTGGCGTTCGCCCCTCGACGGTTACAGTTCCCGACGTGAACATCAAAGGGTGCGCTTCGTTGACGACGTCGCCGTGAATGTAGCTGGGGATCGACGGGGTAGGGGGAGGGGCGACTTATTGCGATAACATTTATCAGGTGCGACACTTCCATGATATCAGCTGTAGTCTGTCTGCCATCCAGCATCCAGCAAAAAATCGTTATCTGATCCCCACAACCTCTAGGTTGCTTCTTGTGTGCCTACTGGCTGCTGCCGGTGTGCATAGCGCGGACAATATCACACAATTACACCAGAGTGTAGGAGGAAAGTGTATTCTGGATTATACTATAGTCTGAAGACACCAACAAACGTGGGATCGCACTGCATGAACATAACTTGTGGGCCCGTCTTACCCGCCAGGAATTTCTATGGTAGAATTGGGAGTCCACGAAGCGTCGAATTCCTCGTCCATGTATACCACAGCTTCCGTGCTGCCGTCAGACCACTCGCAAGCTGCACTGCTTCCCATCACTGCCACAGATTCGTTATTAAGAAGTCGTTCGACGACGCAGCTGCCAACACATAGAAACGCAACGAGCCACCGGGGCGGGGTGTGTCGACCACAAACGACTTAGAGCCCGAAACCGCGCGTGCAAGTACACACTGCACACAGCGACACGATTTTCTAGTATTGTGACAAACCGGCACTTGGACACCCAACAGTGTGCGCACATATACATTCTATTCGTTTTGAACGTGTACGCCAGGTCTTCACAACTGTACTACGGATAGCCCTCGGGGATGACTCAGGTGCACATATTAGGTCGATGCTCACCCCACACTCATGTCCGCACAGGCCACCGAAGGAATCGCGTTCCCGCCGTCGCAGTAGCACTTGCCATCGAATATCAGCTTAAACGCATGCTCCGTATCGACCAATATCGCCGAAATTAGCGTCGGAGGGTCCGGGTTTGACGTTGGAGCAGTCGACGGAGAGAGGGCTGGAGCTGGGGTCTCTCTCAACGTTGTTTCTGGTGTCGGAGGTAAGATGGGGCTCAGAGTAGATGGTACCATCGTTGGTTCAGGAGTCGGAGGTGGGATTGGGCTCAGAGCAGGTGGTCCCGTTATTGGTTCAGAGGTCGGAGGTGGGATTGGGCTCAGAGTAGTTGGAGATGTCATTGGTTGTGGCGTTGGAGGCGGGATTGGACCCGGGGTAGGAGCAGCAGGCGTGGGTATCTGGTGGCAGCGGCAGGGAAGTCACCACGCGTACATATGTATGTTGGTTGTGCAGAATATATCGAGGCGGCCATGTGTCTCGAGAGAAGAAAAATGTGTGACGGCTGTGTCGCATGGTTGAAGAGCGTAGTAGTGCAAGCACAACATTTCCACTGGATTGTATCACCCTCTTCACTTCTTCCGTTTCGCGTGAAAGTGTCCACAAATAAAAGTTGCTTGTTCACCTGTGGTATGTCGTACGTACTGACACCGGTCAAATAGGTCGCAGCCCAGGGTAGCTGTGGTTGGCGTCACAAGGGCCGTCACAAAGAGGAGCACGGATGCAGGGGGGTGGGGGGGAGGCGTTAACGTGCTGGACATTCCTTGACACCCGACGCCTGGTATCGATTCAAGTCCTTGGCATGAAACATTCCAGCCGATTCGGCTATGATGAGGTATTTGGCCGAACACCCACTAGTCGAAGTAAACTCTTCAGCATCTGAAATACGTATGCTGCGAGTATAGACTAGGGAACAGTGACAAATAGCGGAGAAATGCGTCGGGTGGTCGTCGTGTGATACGGTCGCGTGGTCTTGGTTGTAGACTGTGTTGACCAGGGGTCAGTGAAGGGAAACGTACCCATTTAGCTGCGTCGCTGGTTCAAACAACAATTCAATCAATCATTGATTTCAGTCCCGCACTCTTGCTAAAGGTACACCAGGGCTATCCGCAGCCGTCGAAACTCACAAACACGTAGCTCCCCGAAGGATCCACAGCCATCGTATGGGCTGAATAGGAGATGGCCATGGGGGTCTCGCAAACCCAAGTCCTGTTGCAAGAGAAACATAAATAGCAGGTATCAAATATCGAACAGACGACCACCAGAGCAGTAAACCACGAAGAATCATGCCAACCGCAGGGTACGCTCTGTTGGCGCCAGAAGTTGGTCCACTCAACATATGGCGTCGTTGTATACGGAAATCTTTGACGACTCGACGGGAAACGGTTCGTCCAAGCGAGAGGCGAGCACGACACAGCCGGATATACATTGAACCAGCAAGAGCAACTGCGTGATAGGTGGTGTAAGACTGGGGGTAGCGGTAAGGATTGGTGGTGGGTCGTTTAAGACTGCAGTATATGGTGGCATGCAGCGTGTTATCCGCGTGCGGCGAAGGCGCTATGTCAGGCATCGTGAAATCAAACCAGACATAAGGCAGCTTACATTTTTCTCGTTGCCTATTCAACGCAGGGTGAGATTGAGCGTGCGCCCGCCAAAGGGGATTCTGCACTGCGTTCAGCAATTGAAGTTCTAGACAAAACGGGCGGCAGTGTCCAGCGGAACTTACAGCTCGCCAGTGTCCAGGCTCCGGATATAGTATAACTTCGTCTCTTCCTCGCTGCTGTAGGCGAAGAATTGCTGACGCGCAAGAAGAGACAAAACCCCGAGAATCAAAGGGTGTCGTGGCGAGGGAGGCTACATCAACAGCCGCATGAAGGCCGGATGAGAGCAACACGAATTCCGTGGCATCGTGTCGGGGCCCAGCACGAATCTCGCAATGGTATAGCAACAGCTTAGCGCCTCGTTGACAACTATTTCGAACTATTTGACGTGATAAGCACGTTGTTGTCATACATTACGTAGGGAAGCGGTGCACTGGGGGACCGGGTTGGGGGATTCGGGGTAGGGGACCGTTGCATTCGGGGACCGCGATTACGCTTAGGCTGCAAGATACCATTACTTACTTCGTATATACTGTACGGTCGGTTTCCTAATATTAAACAAATTAAAAAAAAACAACAGCTGTGCGCTCGAGGATTTCGTCGAAACTCATCTTTGCTAGCTGAGTGTAATACTTCGATCGCGCGTGCTAACGGATTTTATATATCCTCATGTAGGATGTACATCCCGTATGAGGGGGACACAATATGAGGCTGTAGAATTCAGGAAGTGTGTGCCTATTTGTGGGGGGAGAAATAATTAAAAGAAAATGAACTAAATTAAAATTAAAATTAAACAGTCTGAACTAAACATACCGTGTACGAAGTACATATCATACGTATACTTATTTGTCCATGTTGGCTGACGTGCGTTTTGTTTTTGGAGTGAATTGGAATAACCAAGACAACAAGTCACAAGCCGTTTTCTCTCAACGATTCCCTCAGAAAAAAACAAAAATTCACGTTCTCGTTTTTGTTTTCGTTTGCGTGGTACTTTCTTGAAATAGCATTTTCAGTAAAGATCCAAAAAAAAGAAGACGTTTTCAACGTAATAATCATGTATTGTAAAAAAAAACATTCTAGATATGACGTTAGAAATGTAATGTAGTGATAGCTAATATCATCGTGCAAGTTTTTTTTTTGTGTAAATTGTCCATTTTTGATGGCGAATAACGATTTCGCGTTTTTGCACTTTTTCTTTGTCGCCAGTAAGAACAAGCCGACAAAACGGAAACGCGATCTTCGACGTAAAAAAAGGAACGTTTTACACACACACAACAAGGGATGATGAGGCTATCACTACAACTGCTCTAGATTGCATGTTCAATACGGTGTCTAGACCGCGGCTTTTTTTATATAGAGCATGACCGTTTTGGATCTGTACCGAAAATGCTATCTTAACCCCTTCAGAACTGCAACCACTTTTTTGGGACAAAACTACTTGGAATTAGTGTGGTCTCATTTTTGGAGTAGTAAAAGGGTGTACCACTAAAACGGAAACACGTATGATCGAGGACGCGAATTTTCGTGTTCTCTTCAAGGCATCGTCGCAAATAAACGGCGTGTGGTTTGTTGTCTATTGGTTCTTTCAGCACAACAAATGTGAGATCCTGAAACTAAAGTGATGTCCTCAAATGGGAATCCCTATCGATCATGCTAGAAACATAAGTAGCAAACCCTGCACACCCTGAACGACAAATTTCCTGCTCAGGGTGCAACGAAATACATACTCGTAGGACAATAATGGTATACGTGGTACAGTTCAAGATTTGTACCACTGGTTCCGAAACCCTCTACTCGTACGTAGCTTTTACTCCTATTTTTTCAGCCATTTTTTACTACGTAATGCTTTTGTTTTTTCTATTTCGAAATAAATATTGAAAACTCAGATATTTTGCGGGAAAGGTGAAAAAACAAAAGATGTGGGTCGCATTAATTGCTTTAATTGTTTTCGACAATTGTAAATGGTTATGAATTGACGGGGAAAATGGTTGAGAACTTGACGGGAAATAGGTGGAAAAGTGGGCGGAAAAGTAGTATAAATATATTAATCGAAAAAGGGGTGGATACAAGATCGATCCCGGTACGATTCGTACAGCGCCTTTGGATTATCTACGTAGTAAGTAGTCTGATTGTGTTCCGAGTACCGTGTAGATAACATGAAGTTGTTCAGAGTGTGCAGGACTTTGCTGGGTGTGTTATTGTCTACTGTAGTTCGAAAGCGTGTCCAGATAAGTGGCCAAACATCACTTAAAAACAACAACAAACTACCCAACCCGACCAGAAACCAAAAGTAAACTAAACAAACACTGCTGTATTGAAAGTCCGTAACCTAGACCAAAGTTCCAATGCGGGCCTATACCAAACTACCCCAAACAGGCTCACCAACGCATCGGTCCCCAAATGATGCACTACAACGTGTTGACCGAGCGTGTGTGCCAGTAGTTACGATTTTTATTCCTTGTTTAAGGCATGCTCTGCCTTGTCCATCGACGTCCATGATTTACCGCCGCCCCGCGCAATACCAGCCCAACTAACCGTCTGGTCCTTGTTGGTCGAGCAACATTTTCTTGTGCCGAGGCTAGGCATATGAGCTATCTCCCTTCGTGTGATTGAAGCTCACCTTTCCGTTGGGAGCTATCGTCATGAAGCTGACAGCGCTAGTAGTTAACAGGAAGGGGGTCTCCACCAATGTCAGGATCCCTTCGGTGATGTTGCACGGATACCCCACAATGTTGCCCGCGTAACTGACTGCAAAGTACACCTGCAGCAAAGCCAACGACAGCAATATCGACAACAGAGCAAACGCATTAAAACCAACAACAAAGCCATGGGGGGTTTGCTAGGCGGAACGCGCAGAGGCATTGCAAGATAGGGTTGGGGATTGAGGCCTATCTGACGGAGGACAGGTAAGCGACGAGCGTTAGTCAGCCGTACGCTGCGTGATCGACCGAGAGCTGTCCGTGGTTTTCGCAGTACAAGTATTTGCAGATGTTTACAACCGGTGGAAAACAATGAACCACACCACAAAGCATTGCCTAACTCCCCGCCCCCGTTTATCCGGCACAATTAGGTCTTGCCAGGTCATGCTGTCGCGACGGCCCTGCACGTATAACCGATCGTCCTCCTTCTCCAGCCCCCTCCCCAACTACACAATTGGCAAAAGGAGGCATCGACCTGAGGCTCGACGCGATGGATCCAGGGAGTCACACGATACGTATTGAACCCGGTGTTGCACATAGTCATACTGTAGATGGTGATACACGTGAGACGATGCTCACAGTGGAGTCGTCTGGAGCCATAGTAGCGTAATTGGCCTTGCGGACGAGGAAGTCCCCCGTAGTCACGATCTCTTGTGCCACGCCCCATGCGTCGAGTGGGTCGGTGATGCCAATGACCACAACCGAAGAACCAGAGGCGCACACCTACAGCATAAAGTTAACAATAACAGCTTTAACACATCTCGTTCAGAGAGAGAGAGGGCCGGGCATGCGTGGCATGAGTGGTTAGTGCGGGCTGTCGTTGGAGGTGTAAACTGTAATTAACATTTTCCCGTGAAGTGGTTTATGTAAACGTGAGGGGCCAAGAGTTACCCCGTTAGCAAAACGGACGCAACGCCCAGACGAAGAGATGGGTCCAGTCAATCATTGACGATTAATACGAAAAACTGGTAAAAATGAAACATGAAAACAACGTGTACACAAGTATACCCCAAAAGTACACCCCCTAGACCCCATCCCACTACGTAAAAAATCATTCCTAGAGTCCTAAAGCGGCAGAGGGGGGCGGGCACTGCTGTACCTTTGTTTCGTCATTTTGCTACTTATCACGAGGGCCCTGCCATACCTCGACCGCAGAACTTCCTTGTTGGGAAAAAAAACGTGTTTGACCTACAATACGTATACACCCGATCAAACGACCCCGTGGACGATCCACAGTAGCGAAACGAAATACAATGAGAAGTATGCAGAAACACACAAAATTACTTCTCCGAATATAGCGGGCACAGCGGTACAGTAGTTCCTCCATTAGGGAGCTCCATGAGTCACGGAACGTTATCGCCGACCCCCCTTACGGCATGGCTCAGCATATTCTGGAATCGTTTATGCGATAAACTTGGGCTCCCACGTGAGTAAAACTGGACCAGCCATCAATTGGTCGAGCTTCAGGCAAACGGTTGTCTCACCAGCCAGTCACCACTATATTTTTGAGCGCGATTGGTCATACTACAATTTGTCGGGAGAACCCCCCCCCCCCCACGACTCCGTCTCGAAAGAGATGCGTGGTCCATGGTCAAATGGCTAAGGCAAGCAACCAATGAGTACCCCTACCATGATATGGCATGGCTCAACATTATGGAACATGTTATGCGCTAAACCCGGTCTCCCATGTGGGTATCCGAACCAACCATGAATTGGTCGAGTAACAGGCAAAACTCGACTCACCAGCCAGTCGCCGGAGGAGTCAGACGTAGCCGCCGTGATACCTGTGAACAGGGAGCTACCCGAATTGGAGCTACCTGTGTTGGATGCACCCGAGTTGGAGCTGCTCGAAGCCTCGTCATACTGCACAAGCAAGCCGTCTACACCCCGGGTGTACCGCTCAATCTTGGACATTGTGACTACCACCTGAGGGGGGTACCGGAGGGTGGGGGTGTTTTATCGTTGCTGATTTGAAACCGCGATTGTTACAACGGCAACCTGTGTCTATGTATAGAAGAGCGTGCTTGGCTCGCTTACGGGCAGTTCACATCGTTCAGACTTCATCGTATACCCATGGCGCATTCAAGTACCAGTGTGCATACCACCTACATGGAAAGCAGGAGCAACACCACGCGGGGCACCTGACGACGGCATTCCCACCCTGTGCCTCTAGAAACTTGGCCCCAGCAGAAGGAACTTCATGAACGATCAAGGCCGTAAGTGAAGCACAACAGTGCGCACGATATATGCCGCGCTTCTTTGCTTGAGTAACTCGAAAGGAAGGCTCACCAAGAAATCGTCGGCGCTTGATATGCCCACATATACCACACCCTCTGTTGTCCCAGTGAAACGGGCCGCCGTCTGCAAAACACTGAGCAAGTATGCGCATGCCATAGAGCAGATACATCATTGTCAGATTGAGAACACTTAAGCATCTCTTTGTAGCTAGAATTTGTTGTATGGCAGGAAGTGTATAACGAGTACATCATATCAAGGACCACCGCCTATGCCCCGGCAAGGGCTCACACCATATATTGTGCGGTTCTCGTTGTCGGGTCGACGCATGCTACGATAGACGTGCGCCCTGTTTTTTCTGGGCTCCTCACTTAGGGAGCTCCACACGTCGCCGAAAAATTAGATTTGGAGAAAAATAAAATTGCTCGTACCAAACGAACAAGTTCATGACCTGAGTCTCTCGTAAACAATATTGCAACACAAGGGAGAAGAATATCCAACGAGTTTGGATTGAGGAGCCCGATCATTGAGAAAACGTTTCCGCCCAAACGTGCTAACTCTATCGTAAAACGCGTCGGGGTTCGGACGCCGGGTCCTGTCGTAGCAAACATTGTCGGTGACATATACCAGGGATGTCTCTTACAGTCAGATAACCACATAAATCCATTGAAAAGCCTAAAGGAAGGGACCTGGCCTACGGTAACTGCCGTGCGTTTTGTTCGCGAGGAAAGGAGGCACAACAGGATTTCAGCACGGCATGTGTTCACAAAAGGAATCCGGGGCAATCACCCTCCTGCTTTATAGGCAACTGACCCCCAGGTATTGTCAGCTTCAATGGTCGACCAATCGTCTGTCGTCGTGGTGATAAATTTACCGTTTCGTGTCGCATGTACTGCAAATGTGCTTGAAACTCACGTCCAGTTGTTGAATGCCAGCTCGTACATCTCGATTTCCTGTGCGAAAACGGTTTTGATCGGCCACGGCATGACATTAGTCCAAGGAATAAATACGAATAGTCATGATGCACGAGAGGACGTGCAGTGTAAACGCACGCTGATGTATCCACCTGGCTCACTTGAGCGCTGACACCAACGATAGCCTGGTGACCGAAACAGCCTAACTGTATTGCAGCTGCGGTGCAGCATCATCTTGCACCATACGATTCCGTACAACTAATCGAGGCTCACGTTTTCAATTGGGTAGACCACGTAGACGTGACTGCCATCCCGACTCGTACAAATCGGAGCGCTGTACACGGTGCCGTTTTGGGCTGCAGCCTTCTGTGGGTCGACCTGACTCTCGCTTGGAAGTGATAAGCCCCCCGTCGTTGATTCAATAGACATGCTATCCAAAGCGTAAGTGTCAGATGTCGTTACCGACGACATGAGCACCTAAAATCACCACACAGCCGAAGACATTGAAAACAATTGCACGTATCGCATTGCAGTAATACACAGTACGCCAACAGTGGCCGGTTGGGGCTTACATGAGCTGTCGATCGACCAAGTTTCGCCTAGACTAGAGCTGGGTATGGCTGACTCTTGCCGAGGCTGGTTCAAGTACAGGCAGAGTTTTAACTACAAAGTACTGAAATAGCCGACTGGTCTGTACGCCCGGAAACTATTTTGATAGCGCCAACTGAGGTGAGGGGTGCAAGCCATCAGCACCAGGAATATGCTGGTTCCGATGTGTTCTTCTCGTCCGTAGTCCAATGATCTGGTCACTCTATCTACAGTAGATACGGCAGTTACAGGGGACACCGAAAACGTCGAACAATATATATCAAAATTCAATCTTCGGATGTAAGTTCGTCAACGTTGATGACTTACAGCACAAAGCAGGCTGCAGACGGCGGCACAAGAAGACGAATATTTGGCCGTGACACTGCGCTGAAAAGCGAAAATGCTGTCCTTCAGTGCCACAGGCATTTGGCTCATGTGCACCATATGTACATTATATACGCACATCTCGGTGGGATATTATAGTGACAGGAATAGCAAAAAAACATGTACTGTCGTAGTATATATGTGCTGTAGTGCAGGTGAGTGACTTCCATGCCATCATACACATACTTACATTTGTCTTCGTTTTTTATTTTACTTGATCATAAGGATCTGCTGCGCTCTGAGATACTCCGCGCTTCTACGATCCTTGCTTTCCCGAAGTTTTTGGGCTTTCTTTGCTTTCTTATGTCCACACTAATTTCGAAATAAGTATGTTCCACACTATTTTCAATATATTTTTTTCACACTAAAATTAATACCAGGTATACTTTTTTTAAGAGTCCAAAACAGTGAAAACATGGATCTCCAGCACTTTGGTCAGAATCGAAAAATACCTAAAACTGGGCGAGTTAGCCGTTTTTAGCCAAATTTCAAGATAAAAGTCCCGGAAAAAAATCGGGAAAAGGCGATTTTTTGTTCGTTTGTTTCGGTCCGATACAAGGGCTCCTCCGCATAGGTGCCGGCATAGTGCTAACAGGGCTCCGCGTCGATGCCGGCATTTGTTTTTGGTCCGCTATACCGGCCCCGCTCTCTGGCATAGTTTGGCGTACTGCTGTGCTCCTGTAGCACATGTTGGGTGTGTGGGTGGGTTAATGGGTATGTGGGTGTGTGGGTGTGTGGGTGGGAGGGTGTTTTTTGTCGTCGTTGCTGTTGCCGTAGTTTGTTGTCGATCTGTTGTTTGTCACACCATACTACCCTACTATTAATACTGTTGTTGTACTATGATAGCAAACACAGTAGTCACGGAAAAGGCATAAATCACACCCACAGCAGGCAGGGCAGCGCCGTACTGTGAGCCGTGTTGCTGTGCTTTCTCGTCCATTCGAGTACAGAGCTTTTTTGTTCTGGGGCATGGAGCTCTATCTATCTACTAACAGACGATTTTCCTAATTGATAATTGCCTTTCCGATGAGAACGAAAATCGAAAATATTGGTTTTCGAATTGCAAGAGATGTGCTTCCCTCACAGTCAAAATTCAAATTGTAATCTATTATCAGTTGTGACGGCCGTCGACTAAACAAAAAATATCGAAATCGGGATTCGGCAGGAGTACACCATACAATCCGTTAGCCAGGATCTTTAAGGCATGATTTTGTCTTAAAAACTATGTACCTGTGGTCCGCGTACCGTAAATTTGGTCCGCGCTCGGAATGTTCTCGCAATTTTCTCGCTAGATGCAAAAGCGGCGCAGCCGCGTTTCTCGCCCGTTCCTGGTCCGTTTTGGGTCCGTTTTGGCTTAGGGTTAGGGTTAGGGTTTTGGGGGTTGGGTTGGGTCTACGCCCGTACCCAGGAAGTGCTTCCTAGCTCGCAAAGCAATGCGAGAAGTGAACAGCCCGCCCCTAGGAGGATCCTAGCTAACGAATTGTATAAGGGGCTCGTCGGCGGGCAGTCTCAAGATATCGAAGATCCAAGAAAATCTGGATTCATGGGCGAGGTATCTCGCACATACATGGCAATCCCCTTATATCCTCTGTTTTACGAGCCGGTCAAGGTTGATTTCGATTACTGTTTCGTGGGTCGATAGCTACCATCGAGGAACATATAGTCTACGTTGATTTTTTACTGTCAGCGGAATACAGCCTGTAAAAAACAACAAAGTACTGAAATCGATTTTCATTCTCATCGGAAAAGCAATTATCATTCATTCGGAAAATCGACTGTTTACTATGCATTTGCAAGTCGCCTGTATTCCCCCCCCCCCCCAACTTTTTGTGGTGTACGACTGCTGCTGTCGTGTCGTCGGTGCTTTGCCACATGTCACATACCGATACTCCTGCAGTACGATACAGAGCGGTAGGCGGGTACTGTATGTTCAGTTGTACGTACGTACAGCAGTACGTATTTCGCTGCATTGCACCATGAACCTCTTGGCATTTTCAAGTCGGTCCTTGCACCACATCGTGGACCTCTTCCGCCCCTTTCCTTGCACGAGCGTAGCGGACGGCGTCAGCCGCCCTCGCAGTAGAGCTTTGCTTACTTCGCGATCTTTTTTCGAGTTGGAAGATAGATATTCACTTTATGTCCTGTATTTATCGACATACACGTGGAGCTCTTGGCATTATCAAGTCGCCAGTTGCAGCTAATGTATGTTCCTCTTTTGCCCATTTCACATTATTTAGGTAATATTATTCCTTCCGCGAGCGTAGCGGGTGGCGTTAGCCGCCCGCGCAGCCGGGCCCTTGTACTTTACATACGATGCGCTGTACCGGGTATAACACTTCCGCACATAAACAAAAATACCCGGATATGCGGCTGCGTCCAGCCAAGCTTACCCTTGTGCCGGTTGGGTCGATGATTGCCATGCCATTCGAAGCACCATCTGTAGAGTGTGATATCGAAGCGTAGTCTTCGAACCTGGTAGTATGCGACGAAACGTTTATGTTGCGCGGCGGTCAGCGTGTCTCGTAACGAGAGCCTCTCATGAAACACGATAATAATCCATCAGACCGTACGTACGAGTAGATATACGCTCTTACGTGCTGACTCGCAAACTACTCTGCATACATACCCGGCACGACGTGGTAGCAAGGCACGCTCGAGGCAGGGAGTTTGTCTAGAGCTCCATGCTCAAAGCCTAATCCGACATATTTGTCCTCTCACATGCAAGCAGAATCTGCAGTACCGATGCAGCTGCAGCCAGCAGCTAAGAGAGCCACAAGCTTCATCATCTGCCCGAGCGGAGTTAGTGTCATGGACAGCTGCTGTGTGCGCGTATTGAACGAAAGTTCCCGTGGTCCACAGCACCTATATACGTAGCTATGGGCGAAACGATCGGCCACTCGGCGATTGTCACTGGTGTCACACCACGTGTGCTAATGCTTCCTCCTGACGGGAGCTTGCAGCATCTTCAAGCCCGCGCCACCCAGCGCCGTCGCGGGGATCTTCTCCTGTGGCGCTCACACGTCGGCAGAATCGACAGCGAGCTATTGGCAACGCGGAGTAATTAGGAGCGTTTTTCTTTACGTACGGCTTCAAAGCGAAACCGCCACATCCAATCAATGATCAGAATATACAGCGACCGTACAGCGGATCTTTCCAATGATAATATGCTACATTATTCAAAGCAGAGTTGTTGAAATTTTCGGCCACTCATTAGATCGCCCATAACCAGCTGCCAGTGAGTCAGTGAGCACTACGAGTATTAATACTGCAGGTAGCTTGTACTGCAACTACAATGCGAGTAGTACTGTAGTGTCAATAGTAGTACGAGTAGTGCTGCTGTGTTGAAGTTGTTGACTGTTGATTGTTGACTACTGTAGTAAGTTTTTTTCGGCGTTTCGTCGTGTAACGCTCACAGACAAAGATCGCAACAAAGTGAACTGCTACTGACTTTCTGACGCATTCACTACCTACGAGAGCTCTGTGGCTGATGAGTTTGTGCTTCCTACAGTAAAACGCGAGACGTACCCATGGCCTGCAGCAGTGCCTTCTGGCCCCAATCACACGTGGACGTGGTGGGGAGAAGGGTATGAGTCGTGCAGTGATATTAAAACCGATAGGAGTGACAGTTGTGGCGTTGGTCTACAGTACAGTAGGCACCCAGTATACAAGTAGCGATTAGTCTGCTCCCCGATTTCCAAGAAATTGCTGGAGGGAGTAGGGCGTATCCGTACTACAGTACTTCCCACCTGGTATAAAAGCATTACTATTGTACGCACGTACGTATCCTACAGTAGTCGTACGGTGCGTGAATCGTCGAATCGTCGACAACAAACTGCTGTAGTTTATCAGCCCGTCGACCGAGCTGCTGTGCATGCGAGAATAGCAGAGCATGGTGCTTCTCCGCGGCCGGCGCACAGCTCGATGCACGACGGCGAGTCCGTCAAAACTCTTCATCAAGCTGGCCATTCTTCTGGCGTTCAGCAGACACATCAGCTCAGCAAGCTCCCAGTGCATGTGAGTCGAGTAGTAGCTGTATACCTGGTAGCTGTGTATCTACTGTACGTAAACATATATTATACGTATGTTGATCTGAAGTAACTGCTGTGATGTACAAGTACTTGTACGAAGTATGACACAAAACCAGTACGTAGTACGTATATCAATAAGGAGCAAGGCCGTGCGACTGCTTAATTTTGCGCGTAAGCTCACCGTCGGGAACGAATGCCGTACAGCTTCGTGAGAAAACCCTACCTCATTAGAAACAGCATACTTTTATGCGGGCACGTCCGAGAAGTTCGCCTGAGCGGGCAGATTTACGCCTGCTGCTCAGTGTCATGTCCACGATAGTATCGCCCGCACACGTTTGTTCTGTTGCTTTTCTTCCTGGTCGCCAGTTTTGACGATTATTCTTCGGCCTACGACGAACCGAATGCCGAAGGGGATGACCCATACGATAGGATAATCGTCGAAGGCGCCAAGGTGAGCTCAACGACATTGTTGGTCGCCAATACATCCCACTTTGATTGTGACCAATACCCGCACACGCGCTGTGTCTGACCTTGTGTCGTGACCTCGTGGCCTGCAGTACAGTCGTCGTCCCATCTCTCACGAAAGTAGGTGATAATTACGACCGCCATGCCGTTCAAGGAAATAGGCGCTTCATCTTGGCGCCTGCGATGACTGCCCCCATCCCTAACAACGGTACGCGGACTTCCCGCTATTAATAGCAGATCATACACTGTTGTAAAGTTCGATTGGCACAAGCAGAAGTTATTCCTCCACAATGAATACCCGCAGGACGAGGAAAACCAGCAATGGTACCTGGTCAAATGACCTGGTGAACATATTTCGATTTGGAAACTCCTCTAAACCAGCCAAAAGCAATATGGATCTGCATACACACCTGGAACGATGACCAACTACTGTATAGTTCCTTGTACACCGTTCCTGTGCCCAACCCAATCTCTGAATTTTCGTGGGCTCCCGGGCGATATCCTTACTGCTCTCGCCATCGATCGAGGTATTTGCTACTAGCGTTTCCAACGGGCGCGCAACCATCCTGTCACTCTCAGCCTCTATGTTGCCGCCTAAGCAAGGGTGGGTGGGTGGGTGGGTGGGGGGCGCGTGTTGTGTCGCCAGGTGCTTATGACGTCGCTGCAGAAGCCAAACAAGTTTCTTTTGAACAGCTTGTCCATCAACTCGGCGACTGGAGCCTTGTCCCTCCCCAGTTCGAGCCAACAACTCGTTCCAGTTGACCAAACGCCCAAATACGATAGTGTCGAGTACGCCGCGCCACTTTGCACCAGCCTGGACGGCAAACACGTGTACGTGGTCTACCCATCCGAAAATGTAAGTTGGCTTTGAATGATTACCCAGCGTCCTCATCCAGTGTCGCGATGGCATTTCGTGTTGCTATTATTCCCGTGTATACCCACGTTGGCATGACAGACGACCACGATCAACTACAAGTAGTGTAGCGTACGACGGGCAGTACGCGGCAGCACTCTTGTTGTTTATTTATTTTAAGACTGATTGGCTCGACATTCGCACGGAACATAAGAAACTGCTTCACCCTTCGTACCACTTGAAACGTTTGTCTATCAATAGCTTAATAGGGCACACCCTGCCTGGATACGTGTCGGGTTTGGCCGAAGTCGCAGTAAATCGTACCAGGTACTACAGTATACCAGGTACAACTAGCATTAAAAGCTGTAACATAAATAACATCGACAGGATGTGGCTGCTAGTTGCACCGAAACACAACAACTTTCAAAATTCGGAATCCAAAATGCAGCAGAAAACGCTACGTTGTACGCATGCACAAATACGGAAGGTGCTAATATTACGTCGTACGCATGTATGTAAAATAATCTCGTTCACATACCTTGTGTTAAAGGTACTGATTCATCAATCAATCCATCCATTCATCAAATTCCAAATAATCAATTAATCAGTCAATCCATCAAGTGATCAATCAATCAATCAACCAACCAACCAACAAATCAATCAATCAATCAATCAATCAATCAATCAATCAATCAATCAATCAATCAATCAATCAATCAATCAATCAATCAATCAATCGATCGATCAATCAATCAAGCAATCAATCAACCAATCAATCCAGCAATCCATCTATCTATATATTAACACCCTATCACGTGTTCGTGATAAATCACCGCGTCAGAAACAAGTTGATTCAAGACATATATACATGTACGTAAGTGTCAGGGTGTGGTTTGCTTAACCTCGTTCATTTTTCCCATTCGCACTGACACGATCCTGCGAACGGTCAATTCACGCAGGAAATCGAGACGTACAACCTAGAGACGGACGAGTGGAGGTGCGCCATAGCTTCAACCTTTGATATTGACCTTGGTCGTATTCATTATATATTCAGCACTAGGCGATAGTCGAACCGTACACTAGACGCTATATTTTAGCTTCTGCTCTGAGTTGTCTCAAACTGAATGCCGAAAACAACCCGCTGAACTCATTCCTATTCTCTGTCGCTCCTTCCCGCCCGTCGTGACCCTCTGTCGGAACTACGGTGACGTTGTTCTACCCGGACTCTCCAGCTTGTTGAGCACCGTAACTACCTTCACGGCGTCGGCAATAGTGGACGCGGTTTACGTTGGAATGTCAAGCGACGATAGTTTGCTGGTGAGGCTGGTCGCGAGCAAACAGATCACGATGCTCCGCCACTTTCCATGCTCACCGCTTTCGACAGCATTGGTTCTGAAGTTCCCCGGTGGTTCGACAGTTTTAAGGTGTATTGTATACAAGTACAGTTGGAACACGCATACTGTATTTTCACGAAAGCATGCTATGGTGTGGTGCGCGAACTTGGGAACATGCGAAGCCTCCGCCATGCTACTGTCTTCATCGCTGCAGCACATGCTCATTGTCTAAATTGATTAAAAATGTATATCCAACTCATAGCACACGGCAACTTTGTCTCCCGCCCTGCCCACACTGGCGTGTCTCACAGATTGTGGTGTCTCCACTAAACATTGAGAGATATCAGCGAACCTCCTCAAACGGGGCACTTGCCCAGCACGACCAAACCGATGACGGTGCCAGCCTCTACGCTGGCATAACGGCGGTCGCCTCTGATTCCTCAGGCGACTGGCTGGTGAGCAAACACTTGTCAGGCGATCGTGCGTGAGCTTCGTCCGTACTCTTTCCACTGTCCATTCGTAGCGTAATATTTTCCTCAAGGCTTGACCTTCGAACTGAAACACAGCAGGTGTTTGTGCTGTCGCTGACTAAGATGCAGTACGGTCAAACCTTTGTCACGAACCCCGGTACTAGATATATCTATCGGTAACGCTGTAATAAGTTTACCAGGTGTAGGATAATTCTAAAAAATCACACGACTTTGTTTGTTTTTCAAGGAGACATTCATTTGTTTTCAGCTACGAGGGACGCGTTATATTTAATTACTATTGCAAGACTTTAGTTGTTTTTGACACAATAGCGACACGATCTCGCTTCCATTTGCACGTGGTGAGCAAAGCAGTTTCCTCTCTGCTACTCCGTCAATCAACAACAGTCGCCCACCCCTGCCAATTTCTTCAGCTTGGTTCCTCGGGCTCTTCCGCAATAGTGGTAAGAGTAGGCACAACCGCCGGCTTGGTCCTGGAACAAGAACTCGTGACCAGCGGGGAAACCCTCATCACCGGCGCCGACCACGCCGTGATGGCACACGACGACACGACGGTGAGCCTTTGGAGTGCACACAAGCCCAACATGGCTGCATGTAGGCAAAGCGAGATTTCCACAGACCTTGTGATCTAACTCGTACCAGGTATTGTTTGATATTGTCCTGCAGCATGTCACCCCAGCGGTCCTCCCATGAGCCAGCCTAAAACACGCAATCCATCCCATGGGACGACCTAAGGAATTAAACGGTATTCCCATGAGACGCCCCGTGGGTCATCCCATAACCCTAGGATGGGATGAATTTCCATCCATGGGACACCCCATGGAACGGCCTATGGGTGGTACTATGGGATGTCATATGAGTTACAATTTGTCCCATAGGACGCCCCGTGGGGTGTTCCATAGGCAACATGTATTCGCATGGGACGTCCCACGGGATGTATTATGGGCGGAAGTTTATCCCGTGGGTCGTCCCATGTGATGTTTCGCGGCCAGCAATTTTTCCCATTTCCCTTCCCACGGGTCATCCTATGACGCCGCCACACGCTGACATGTTACCTATGGGATACTCCATTGAGAATCCTACGGAAAGATAAAAACTTATAGAACGTTCATTTGGATGACGTGTGGGATATCCCATGGGGCGGTTCCATAGGTAATCGCACATGTCGCATGATAAATCCCATGGCCCTATGGAGCATCCCATGATGCGTTCCACGGGATATCCCACAGGGTGGCCTATGGGACCCGTGGGACGTCTTATGGGTGCCGCATGGAATATTATTAATTTCGTCTCTTGGGGTATCCCATGGGCAGTCTATTTTCCCACGGGATGTTCCATGGGATCAAAAGCCCATGAGACATCCCATGCCCCATGCGACGTTCCATGGTATAACCCATGGGATGTCCCATAGAGTGACGTAAGGGACCCGTGGAACGTCCCATGGGATGCTCCCGGGGAAATCCTATAGATCGTCCCGTGGAACGTCCTAGGGCAGTCTACTTTCGCATGGGATGTCTGTCCCATGCAACGTCTCATGAGTACGCGAAGAAATATAGGTCATACCATTACTTGCGCCGTTCGTCTTTTCGATGGTTTCGGGTGTAGTTTCTCTAGAGGAGTAGATGTGAGCAACATAGACTGGTGGTTTGTCACTGCAGAGTGCATGCTCATTTCGGGGTAGGATATACAACGCGATGCATTTGAATATGATCGCCGTTGGCGGGATCTGGTATATGCTACCATAGGACGGATGCCGTAGTCCCCGTCTCTATGTCTCCGCTACCTACGCTATGCGAATACGGATTTTGCTTTATTCGCTATATCTGGCACGACACATCACACTACACTACACTACACTACGAATACTACACCAGTTGGCACTACGTATAGCATATATAATTATTCTGTGTTTCAGCCAGCTGTCCAGCTTCTCGCTTGTTCATTAAAACACACCTTTATTTGTCGCATGCCGACGTCTACTTCAGCTTTACCTGGCGGTTAGTTCGACGGGGAAAATT
Source organism: Saccharina japonica (assembly GCA_008828725.1). NCBI lineage: Eukaryota > Phaeophyceae > Laminariales > Laminariaceae > Saccharina > Saccharina japonica. The sequence goes on from MEHQ01000660.1 coordinate 139,581, forward strand.
GTGTCGTTCTCTTGCTGGAGGGTCGGCGAGGTGCCGAAACTATCATCCAGTCCTACACAACTGGCAGCCAGCGCGGTCAGCTATCTAGCCGTTTCCCCGATCGGAAATGTGAGAGTTACAGGGGAGAAAATGATGGCTGTTCTTCGACACCGACGACCCGAATGAGCACACAACGCATCCTTCGTTTCAGCACGGCCTTCTTTATGGCGGCCTGTCCTCGAATTTGTCCTTGTTCGTGGCTACGTAAATACGGTCTCCGACGTTTTAGACTCTAAAGCCCCGGGAACAAGCCCCAGGGACGGTAGGCGTACAGCAGCTGAAACAACAGACGACGCATGCCACACGCTACTAGTGCACCTCGAGTATCTGACGATCCTCACTCGAAGGCCCCTATCCCCCCCCCAAAAGCCAACCTCGAGAACAAAGGAAGATGCAACCCGATGCACAATTCCAGGGCATAACCGCAGTACGGTACTGTAGTGTAGAACACGTGAGGCGTGCCTTATTGCATAGCTGTCTCTTAATAGTCGGGTTTCGGGCAGAATACTACTAGCCTTGTCGTAGTTCGCGTCTATTCGAAGGTCTGCGCCTCGTATGAGCACCCCCACGAGTCCACCTCAAGCATGGCGACGGCGAACTCGAAACCGCACGCAGAATAATGTATTATGCGGTGCCTCGGTGCTTCGGTATATATGTACGTAGAATACGATCCTCCCATTGCTAACCAACACCCGCCAGCTCTGCTCCAGCTTTAATAATACTCCTTCCCCTCTTGGCGGAACTCGCGCGATGGTTGCGCGGTTCTTTCGTGGCCAGCAACTATTCGCACTGAGCCACACGGAGGGGACCTTAAGATACTACACCCGCAGCTACTCCACTGGGGAACTGTGAGTGGTATGTGGGGTGTTTTCAGCACGGCAGTAGGTTGTCTTCCGCTCGCTCTCATGGCGGGGGTCGCGTGTTGGTGGCATGATCACCTGCACTAGTCCAAGCTGCGCTGTTGAGAAAGGGACAGCCATGAACAGTTGTGAGGCTCGGCGTGAAAAGCATCGCGAATGACTCAAGGTGCCCCCAATGCGTGTCATCTATGTTGGGGTGGGCTGTGAATAGACCACGACAAACCGGACGGGCGAGGGCAATCTGATTGCGGCATGCATAGGTATATGCGTGGAACGCTCTTATGAAACAACTAGCTGACTAAATTTTCTCAAAAGGCATGCATGCCAGTCTGTGAGAAAAAGCCCGTCCTTGTGGGTCTGTATAAGCATGGAATCGCCCATGTCGCGAGCTCCCTTGGGCATGGACTCGCCCATGTCGGGACTGGTGCTACGGTAGGGGGGTCATGTATAGGTGCTTGTCTTTCACCTGCACAGAGCCACTCGGCCGAGTGACTGCTTTACTGCGTTGTACTCATATTGCTTTTTTGTTTTGTTGTTGTTCTATACGCACCGCCATTGGAGGTTTTGTCACGCAACTCCAACAAACTATATTTAGGTCCAATTTTCAGTTAGATTCGGAGCCACTCGTCCGAGTGGCTAAAACCTGGTAGTGAAAATGTGGGTACCCCCCCTATCGTAGCACCAGTCTCAAGTGCGTCCCCTTGGGCGAGTCCAAGGAAATCTTCATATTTCGCAGTCTTTTTTTATAAGTCCAGGCCCGTTCCGTTCTTGTAGATGCGCATGACACTGATGGTGACAGTGCCTCTAATTAATCAATGTCCGTCGGTTTTGCTAAACTCTGACAGGACGTTCGTCTGCGTTGGCGCGACTACCTTCGATGACGCCTTGACGACCATGGCTGTCGATGTGAATAGCGACTATATATTTGTAAGTCATTTTTCAGCTCCTGCCCAATTAATTTCACACCGGTATACGATAACTCATACGTACGTTGTTAGTAGAACGCTGAGAGAGACGTGCGCTCAGACCGCCAGCTGTGGAGATTCGTCTGAAAACCACCAACGATGCGGCCTGAAGGGTGCGAAATGGGGCATCTTCGCGGCGTCTAAACTATCCCTGAGCGCTTACATTAAACCCGCGAGCTTTGCAGATACCGAACACATTGGTTGCGGAATTTAGGGCGAGTGCCACGAGATCATAATCCACTCTCCCCCCCGCGGCATTCGGTGCTTCTGTTTCTCTGTCTGTTTGGGCAGGTACCAGAAACGACCTGCTGTGCCGTCACCCGCGTCCTGACGTTTGCCTTATCGACGGTAGGTGGAAAACTATTTCATTATTTTGTATTCCCCAAAGGCGCTCAGAACTTGAAACTACGAGATATCCACGTGCAGATAGGATATCAACCCCAGCTTCACACAGACACAGTCACTTGCATCAAGCGCCAGGGTTCGTTAGGGCTCTCGAGGCGAGACTACCCGCGATTGGTTTAGCGACCGGGACACATATTCCAACCGACTTGCTGCCTTTCGCATGGTTGATCGTTCTCCCGTGGTGCCATCGCACTCGGTGTTTCTTCATGAACGTTTTCTTTCTTTGTCACCTTTGCCAGACAGTGCCAACTTCTTTTCGTCTTATTTTTCTCTCGCTTTCGCCAGGTGGTGACACCCTCCCCTACCCCGAGCCCAACGCCGGCTCCTACCCCCGCGCCGACGCCAGCTCCAACCCCCGCACCAACTCCAGCTCCAACCCTTGCACCAACGCCAGCTCCAACCCCTGCACCAACGCCAGCCCCTACCCCGGCACCAACGCCAGCGCCGACCCTCGCACCAACGCCTGCGCCGACCCCCGCACCAACACCGGCGCCAACCTCCGCACCAACCACGGCGCCTACTGTCAACCCGGACTCGCCAGAATATATTTCCGCGGGCTTGTTGGACACTGAGTATGCAGTAGCGTTAAGGTTCGGGAGCACGTGCTACTGTGATGATGGCGAGGGAGAGCCTTCGGTTGTGTGTGCTGACAGCAGCAGCGGGTAAGCGGGTCGAAATGGTGTCTTCCCTTTTGACTGTCTTCGGATTCTTGCGGATAGTAAACACTACCATGGGGCATGCTCGAAAAAGGTGCTACCTGGCACGTTGTTTTGCGCTTTAGCTGTTCACGGCAACACAAGCTAACGCGTGATTGGCGTCACACGCCGTGCTCCGTTGCACACGACCACACACGACTTTCATCGGGCAGAAGTACTATTGTTATGTTACCGCCACTCTGTAAGGCTCCAACAACCCATGCACCGAATTAACGCCGTTTGGCTTATGTACAGCTGCGTGATTGAGAGACTCCTCGACAACCAAACTATCGAAGCCATGGGAGCCGACACGACGTGTGAGTGGGCCGAGGACAGCGAAGAAGTGGTGGTTTACTACGAAGAAGAGGTCGACGATTATTTGGAGCCCAACAGTTCGATATCGCTGCTCGGCGGGTGAGACGATTGGAATATATCTTGAAGCTTGCGGGGCAAAGTGTAGGCGTTGAATAATCGGTCGCCCGCTTAAGAACGCGGAAGTCAGATAGGGCGCCCAGAACCGTTACTCTGCTAGCTTTCAGCAACGCTCGTTCGAGGTGGCTATCGTAGGCTGTGTGTGCAGGGGAAGTTAAGTTTTGCGAGATACTACGGCAGCCTGGGCACCCTTAATGTCGGCTGATTCCGCCACGTCAGGCTATAGGATGATGCCGAAACGATATGATTTTTACGACTGACCAACCTATCTCCCCCCACTCCCCGATTCGCACGCCACAGATACATTCACGGAGCAATAGTTAACGACTCACATCCTGTACCGTTCACAACAGGGTCAGTGGAAATTGAGGGGCGTACGCCGGAGCCTGAGTTATATGAGGTATCGAAGTTGATACAAATACGTGTAAAGGTTATCTTTCCCGGCTGCGTGGCGCAACGCTGGTGACAGTGCAGCACTTCATGTATCCCTCATTCGATGGAAGGCACGGGACCAAGCAGGCTTCTTCATGTTGAACTGAAAATTAGCTTCGTCACCAAAATTTAGAGAACGGACCCATTGCTTGTGGAAACTGGCATCGCTGACAGCTTTCGAAGGTAAAAAGTATTTCCCCGTGATCACGATCCAGGCCCAGTTCTCAGACGATGGAACGTCGATCACCCTACGGTTTTCTTCTGAGGGCTCTCCTAGCAGCATGCTCTTGGACCCTGGCAATGCGACGTCTGGCAGCGGCCCGGGCTCGTGCACCTCAATATTGGACACAACTTCCGTGGAGCTACTCGGCCACGTCGTCACATGTAAGCAAATGCGTATTTCCACAATACTAGGCTTTGGTAGACGCTCCAATCGGATGGTAGGTTATCCAACACACGCAATGCTTTGAACCGGTTGTTCCCTTGAGCTTGGGCTTGAATTTCATTGTGCAGCGAAACAGCTGAGTACTACAGTACGTCGACGTTACCACCCTCCGTTCTTTCGCCGCCCGCTTCAGCACAAAAATCCATTAACCACACTACTAATCTGTGGCCCAAATAGTGATCGGCTCGAGTTTGAACAACGTACATCCTCTGAGCAGGCGAATGGGTGGGGACTCGAGAGCTGGACATTGACGTCGGGCTCGGTGCCGTCGCTGTGCCTGCTGCAAGCTTGATGCCGGCGTGTGGAAATCAGTCTTCCATCACCCTGTTACACGGCGGGGTGCGCACCGAGGCATTGGCAGTGTTATCATCGTCAGGGTGCACGGCAATATTACCTCCTGACAACCCAGCACCCACCTCAGCGGTCTTAGTTGCGCCACAGGTATGCTGTACGTTCTCGCTCGTGAAGCAACAGTACGCATCATTTATGTATCACACCTACAACTGGCAAATAGTTCGCTCCTGTCTAGTTCAAGCATCCTATAATATGATGCTTATTTCGACGCGCCCTTGCGAGTGCTATTGCTTGGTGCGGTGACTACGCCCACACTGTCGAGTTTCCGCACCCTTACCAACGAAACGTGTCACTAGAGCGCTAGCATTGGAGGCGAGGTTATGAGCTACCCACCTCGAGGGCTTCACAAAAATCTTACAAACTCTTCACGAGATACATTCGTCTGCCAAATTTCGATAACGTGCGATAAGTGACACTGGTTAGGCCAAAATAGCCTTTATCGGCAACATCACGCCAACAGTTCGTCCCCTTACCCTCGCCCAGATAACCGCGGGAAGTGGAGACCACTACGTTGCTGGGATGGGAGGGAAGCACCCGTAGGGGGGTATACAATACGTTGGGATACACGTAGGGTCAGGGCGCTATATGTCAAGATATCCACTTCAAGACACCACGCTTAACATCCAGTAGCATCTTGAGTCTACTAACAGTACCAGGTATGCGGCTAAATCGACCAATGTTAACCTTCAGTAGCTACAGTATAAACCTAACGAAATATTACCGTATCGTACAGCATACATGTATGCCATACAAAACTGCACGTGCAGCCGGCAGTAACGTCGAAGGGGATAGGTTAACGCCCAACACTGACAATCACATGTCCATGCAGACGGTGGGTCTCTGTGGCGAGATTACCTTCGACGGCAGAGCAAGCTCCGGCGGGGCCTCGCGTACGCTCTCTGCAATCTGGGACATCGCCGATTCAACGGGAACTCCAATAGCGGCTGACGACGCGCTGCGGGATGCCTTCGCCCCCTTCGTTGGCTCCTTGCTAGCGACCATAAACGTGACAGTGCTGGATGTGGGGGCTGAGATCACGGTGTCACTAACGGTGGAGAGTTTCCTTGGCATGACAGACAACGCGACTGCGTCCATTGTCCGCATGTGAGACTGCCATTTTATCATCATTGAAGCGGGGTCTCTGTGCGCCTTGGGTTTGTCAGGGGCAACAACGTTTTGCGGCAAGCATGTATTCTGAAATCATGAAAACTCGCCGTTTTGCAATGTAATACGCATTTGCCGACTGCGCTTTTCCTTGCAACCTGTGTCAAAATTTGGTACTGGTATGTACTACCAGTAATGTCCGTGTGTATACAATTCGTGGATTGAATATCTGATATGTGGAAACCATTCCGACTACTGTGCAAGCACAAAACCCCCTTTCTTGAGTGTCGTCCAGTATACATGTGTCGAAGGCCATCCAACCTATCTGCTGCCACGCCAGGGCGGAAGACATTCCTTCTGTGGTTGTTCTTGGGCCGTCGACCAAGAGAGTGACAAGGAGCCGTTCGACATCGTTAAGAATGACGGCCGAAGCAGGGGCGTGCGGTGAGACTGCTATTTACGGCAAGAACTGGTAGCAGTCTATTGGAAAGAAGTTGCCCCTATAGTTAGTATCGGCCTTGGAAATATCATCGGCCTTCGAGCACTACCTGTAGGCAAAACCTACCCATTGCAATCTGCTGCTGCTAGCTTAGGTGTGCAAGCGTAAAACGGAGCTGCTATTATCAGCCTTGTGTGAATGGTCGAGTATATAGGTACTGTAGTTCACCTCTCAACTGCTCCGGTTGTGCGTTTACAGCATAGCGCTCAAGTATATCGCCTACAAAACAATAGTATGCACGGGGTTCTTAAACGTTCCGCAAACAGATCCAAGCAAATAAAATAATGAAACCATCCCACTAAATGTGCTCGTACATGCTCCGATCACTTACCTCTTCGCTCCATCCGTCGTTTTCGGACAACTTTGCATTGATTGCAGGGGACGATTCGTCACTATCCTACGCGTGGGAAGAAGTAGGGGGTTCCGGCTACGAAGAGCTCGGCACAGAGGCATTTACGGTGCGAATCATCTGCACAACACGTCACTGCTCGTCAGATCGCAGCATCCAGATCGAAAAGTCGTGTACAAGCGATGGGATATTAGCCGCAACAGAGGCAGAGCCCTTGTTAGTCTTCCGACCATAACATGCTTTTAGAAACCTTTCTGCGAACTGCTTCCAGAAAGTGAAGAACACACACAATATCACCCAAGAGGGGGACCAAATATGTACCAGTACAATATCGATCCAAGCATGTCCCGACGGCAATCCAACCCATCCGAATGGGCACGTGATTTGATCTTACCGTGAAGGGGAAACCAGGAAACTCAAAACCGGGTATCTCCCCATGCCGATCGTGCATACCCGCCCCCTCCTCCCGCGTTTAGGCTCTCGCGGGTACCGACCCGACGAAGTTAACCATACCACAATACGTGCTTGGCTACGCGGGTTCGACCTACCTCTTCCGCGGTGTGGTGACTTCTCAAGTCTCCAGCCTGAACTCCTCGGCGCTTGCGAAGGCAAGGAACCGACCATGATCCTCGGCCACAATTCGCAGTCTCAGTACCCTGCATCCCCCCCCACGATATTTCAGTTTCACGGCGCCAGGTATAGTATAGCTGGTACCTCGCCCGGCGCTTCTAAGGTAATCGGTAGAACAGCCCGGTCTGCATATTGTGTCGGAAGGGTAACGATCGAAAGCGAGTGCGAGACTGAGCGTGTATCGGTTTTACCCTATTCAATTGGCGTGAGCTCACTAGCCCAGCTACTGTACCGTTGTCACGTACATCGACATGGTTGTGCCAGACTCTCTTATAATCCGGTCGAAAGCTCCTAGGTTGGAATGCTAACCATCAACTCGAACGGATGTGCCCTCAGGTGGTGGTCGAGCAAGGGTCAATGCGAGCATACGTCAGCGGGGGAGAGTATCGCCTACACTCTGCAGGTACTTGAAGGCGCCCGCTGAGCATATTATGATGCGACATTCACAGCCCTGCTGGAGTACTGTATCCAGCCGATGTCCGTTGTCACATAGTATCGTCTTGTAAATCTTGGTTTCGTTGGTTTCTTTGCCTATGATTCATAGTCGTAGATATTCTCTTCAATAAACGTTCAGTGCGCAATCGCACTAAACGCTCCTGGGGGTGATATACTATCGAGATCAAACAAGTTGGAGCACTGACAAATGTGCAAGTGTTTGGGCAAGGACCAGGAATGGAGCTGCCCATAGCTGAGAGACAAAGCCCAATCCACGATTTGCCTAACAGGGTTGGAGCATATTGAGTTACATATATTTCCGCACTGGAAACATTTGTGTGAAATTTCCTCGTCGTAATCAATACGAGGTACCTGGCACGTCGCAACCTCATTTCTCAAGATAGCGCGTGTGATTGTAGTCCGGCGAAATTACCAAGGATGTAGACACCTGTGTTCAAGTTCACAACCCCAAAATACACCTTAGACTACTGCAGGCCCTGAATCACCAGCTTGCCCTACTATGGGGTGTAGAAGACATTACTTTGGCGTCGCCGATCAGGTGTTCCTCCGAATTGTTTTTCGGCGCTTACCAGGGACCGACCTCTTGCTGGACGGTAGCGCCTCAGCGGATGAAGACGACATCACAGAGCTCTCAACAAGGTCTGCGGATTGTTTTCCCCCATCATCAATGGCGTGGTCGTGCGAAAGGCTTGGCATATTTAGTATGGGTTGCAGGTTGTGCATCCGTGCAGCATTTCCATACGGATGTTTTTCGAACCTACCGGGCGCTGCTTTCGCGCCACAGCTGACGCCTCAAATCGTTCACCATAATTCACTTAATGCGTGGAAGCTGCACAACACCTCAACGCGATGGAGATTGCAACAAGGGCAAAGCACCCCCATATAATTTTGATTCGCATGTCACGCGAATTTTCTGTAGTAGCTCGCTTTTTAATTTGCGCGTTTCCAGGCGCGCTCGTTCACCCTTCCGCAGATACATGATCTTGGCTATTTTGCACTAAATGACGCACAGGTATTCCTGGTCATGTTTAGAAAATTGCTCCACTCTGTCGGACTCACACTCCACGGGCTACAGCGAGACGTTCATCGTTCCCGCTGAACAGCTGCAATCTGGAGTGGTGAGACAGCTTGTGGCCAGGTGTAACTGTAGCAGGTGTTGGGCGAAAAGCGCTATACACGCGGTCGATAAAAGCGGACGAATCTTAGTCAGCGCTCCGTCTGGTAAAGTCCACGTTGAGGGGGAACACCCCGGTTTAAAGATCAAGCATGTCCTCGTTGGGTTTCGAGTGCTTTGGAGCAGTCATGTTGCCCATGCAAACCCCTTGCCACGCACTTCAATCTACTTGCACCCAAAGACTCGACCAATCACAGGCTACATCACCCAGTTTCCCAAACCTACACATCCCGGAAAATCGAAAGCGAACGCGCATGCGTGTACGTGTGGAATCGTGTCTTTCATGACCTGGCCTATCCAGCTCAAAGTGTCGAACTTCCGCTCCAAAGGCGTTCCAATGTGGTCCAGAATACGTGGTCAACAAGGGGAATTTGTCAAGCATACTTCGAGTATACCAAAAACTGGAAAAAGTCTCACGAGAGTACGCGCCACATGTAATGCTTGAGTTTTGTATCAACATTGGTTGCAGGTGTACGAGTTCTCTCTGAATGTCAGCAAGGGAGCTGTCAACGCTACAGACATCTACGCCAGGCTCCGATCGGACGTGGCGACGGTTAAAGTGGAGGTGGGGTATCGTGTCACCCCGATTACGGCCTGGTGTAGTAGGAACGGGTCAACAGTATACTATACAGCGATAACTGACGAGTTAAATCCGAACGGAGGCCCTAATGGTATAGCGACCATCAAAGTTGCATCAACAACGCAACGTCAAACATCACAAGACCAGCCGCCGCTTACCAAGTACCTGCAGCAGTAGTGCCAACAATCTACGTCAGTACATATTTTCGTAATTTTACGTAAGATATATATATATATATACTTAAAAAACCTCGCGCCGTGGAGCCCACCCTCGCGCAAGCATGATTCATTGCTAGAGTTGCCCTTGCCATGTAGTAGTTAACCACCAAGAGTGAAATTGACACTTTTAGTGCGCGGTCGAATCCGGCCGAATCCGCCCCTTCAGGTTGTTGGCTACGATGCACCAGACGTAGTTGTGTGGGCAAAGGAAGACATCGGCAAGTTCGACCCCACCGCTAAACTGGTGCTATATGGCGGCGTGGTCGAAGCATCTTCAGCGCACGACATGCTATGGACTCAGGTGATGTGGGTTCGATCCGGGGTGTGTTTATCTGACATGTATCAATGGTATAGTGCAATAAACGCTGTGTATATGTGTCTAGTCGGCGGGGAACACCCGGCTATGATAAGGGCCGTATTCTCGCTTTGTCCTTAACTATAGCTTCCACCGTGCGTTTCCAATGTTCAACAGGAAAGTGGGGATCTTTCTACGGACACGGAGGACTGGAGCACATTCTTCTCTAGCTCTCAAACCGGGTACGACGCCCGTTGTAGTCCACAGAGACGGCACGAATCGGTCGGTTCTCACTTTCTGCAGCCCTAACCAATTGTCCGCAGCCATGTTCTGGACTTGCTTGCTCCTGACCCGAACTACAGTAGTACGAACCAGGCTACGTCTCACATAAACAATTTGGAAGTGTCTGTCTTCTTGGGCAACTACGGGCTCATCCCGAGGGAGAGTTTGCATGTTTTGGGCCAAACTGTTGCGACTGGTTGAGTCCCTCCAGCAAGCAGCAACCAGCTAGTATGCTACTAATACTACTGTAGCAGTTTATTTTCTAGATCTCGTAACCCATATAAATGTTGGCCGGCTTGAGCGAACAAACGTTCTTCGAAGTCATGTTTCGGGTTGTGTATTATATGATATTGAGCTTTCCTTATCTGAGAAGCTCATACAATAAGTAACGACCCCTAGACGGTGGCCTTGCTCTACGTCTGTTCGTAAACGTCTGGCTCGCCTAAGTGTGGGCGTTTTAGACTCGAGAGGTCCCACCGCCAGGTAACCAAATAATGTACGTACCCACACTTCAATCTTCAACCCCCGCGTCCAAATGCAACGGCAGGCCCAGTCTGGTGGTTAGACCTAACGTGCTTGCTGCAGGATCTTCTTACGTGTTTCGCCTTTCTGCCATTGAGACTGCCTCACAGAATGAAGGTGAGCCCATCCACTCACCGCTGCGCTTGGTGTCGTGGTTGCGGGTGCTCGAGCCTCGGCATGCTGTTCGCTTATCTTATGCGCTCAAGGATAGCGAGGGGCTCTTATTGGTCCCTTCGTGTCACTACCGTAGACACCGTACAACATCGTGTAACGTGCTGTGCCGACAAACGAACCGAAATACGGGAGGAAACGAAATCAACGGGTAGACTTGAGGGACCTTCGTGCTAGTTCTGTGCCCACGAGCATGGTGCGATATTTATGAGACGCTCGGAAAGTCCCATTTGTACATCCTTGTAGTTGTCCATCGGACCACCTGGTGCATGTTACTCCGCACGACTCCACTCATCTAGGAGAAGCCACTGTCACCCCACAGCTTGTCGAACCATGGCTAAAGTCTTGTTGTCATAACTGCCCCATCCTCCACGTCAAGGTTATACCCAGCTCTCCGTCCTGATCAATTCTCCCCCCTACGGTGGATATGTTGTGGCGAGCCCTACAACTGGAACTGCCGCAATTGATGTGTTCAGACTGGAGAGCCTTGAGTGGACGGATGAAGCCGACGATCTTCCACTGGCATATGCCTTCTCGTATGCTAACGGCCAGGCAAGAGTTTTTGCCGCATACGAAGTACATATATATTGTGATTTGAGATGAACGGTCTATAGTGAGCTAAACCTACACCCTCCTCGACTCTTTAACGGGAGGCTTGCCGCCACGGACCGTGCACGTATCGTACGGGTGTAATAAGCGCACGGAGGTAGGACGGCGAATGCGGGTCAGCGACTAGAGAGTGTTTGCATATCAGGACTGGTGCTACGGTAGGGAGGTCGCTTTTAAGCCCGATTTTTTCAGCGGGTGAAGGCCACTCCGACGAGTGACCACCATATTTCTTCGAGGTTTTTAAGTCTTAACGCTTCGCGTTTTGGAGATATGCACCACCATGGTATGTGTGCTACTCTGCGACAACAGCATGATACACCTGCGTACAGTTTTGAGTGAGACACAGAGCCACTCGCCCGAGTGGAGTAAACGTTGTAGTGAAAATCAGGCTACCCCCCCTACCGTAGCACCAGCCATGGACCCACCTGCCGCATGATCAATCCGTACCTTACACCACGACCTACAATACTTAACTAGATGCTCGTTTCATATATCCCCAAACTTTCCGACAAGGGTACGTAGTAATGCTATCATCCTCCATACCAATACGTAGCACCCACAAACGAATTATTTTCCCGATGTGCATATTATATGCAGGGCAGCAGAAAGCCATTGTATGGCTTGTCCATGTACGCGTCGGAGTCCCCGGAGTGGGCGGGGATCCTGCCTCTTGGCCACTTCGCGGACAACTACACACTAGCAATTGCGGGTGAGTACCTACGGACCAAACATTCTGGCAGAGACCACGCGAGAAGCGTTTATGACGCCCTTCGCCCTAGGTATATCGGCCACAGGCGTTCTCCAGTTTCCCGATAAACTAAGTGCCGAGTGTGTGCTTCCTCGTACCGGAACCCCTGGGCCACGATACGCCGTGGGTGAATATCGCCGCACTACGCAGCGGGATGGATGAAACGTAGACATGTACTAACCTGTTTTACCCAAACGATATCACCCACCACACTCCACGTTGCAGCTCATACTTCGGACGTTTTTGGAGCTACGACGACATCGTACAGCGATGCCGACGGAGATGCCGTGAGCGTCCGTGTGACTGGTTGGGCGGCATCATTGACGGCCACCGTGAGTGTCATGTATACACGTAATACGCGAAGTTGATTTCCGGGGTGTGGGAGCCACTCCTATGGAACACGAGCATGGAATCTGGTAGACCACTCCACACTCATGAAACAAGCGCCGTGCTCGTAGCCTGCTACACGCCGATAACCTCCCGACGTACGAAACATATTGTGGTTGATACAGTCGATTTCTTCCGTAGGTTTGGTGGTCTGACGAATTCTTCACGCAACGCGGTTTACATTTCGCTATTTCGGGCGCGTTACTGAGCGGTATATAGCGTCCTGCTTCGATTTCACCGCACGGAAAAGGCCATGGTTGGGGCTGTCCTGCCTTCGCGACAATCGTGGCCATCGTACTGTTTGGCTATAACCATCCCGGAATGGCGGCGCTCCCAAATCCGGAATCTGCGGAATGCTTTGTAAGAATATGGGTTTCTGTGTACATAAGCCATGGGAATGTTTATCGGGTCGCACGTTTACGTTTTGTTTTTAAAACAGGCTTTCGGGTGGGGTTGAGTTCCTCTGCCTTAGCATGTGTCTCACACCGACGTGTGTCGCGTGCCTTTTTTTCGTATGCAAAAGCAGAATGCGAACGAGACGCTGTTGAACCTGTTCTTGGAAGCCCGCGAGAAAGCAAAGCAAACGCCGGGGCTTACTACGCCGGTCGTCCGAGCCTACGTTTCTGTTGCCCTGCAAGAGCTAACTAGCACGGACCCCTCTTCCGGCAGCACTGCCAATAACACCTATCAGGTAGGATGTGTGTGCCATGGTGTCGTGACTCGGCGTACACACGCGGCAACTACAAGGGGAAACAAACAGCTATTTAATTGACTATTCGTATTGTTCCGTTTGCCATCAGATCATGTGGAGTGCACCTTTCGAGTAAACTCTCCTTGGGCACTGGGTACTGCTACGTACGTGCACTCGTATTTCGTGTCTGTTGTTGCAGGGTACATTTCGCAAACGCCGACCAAAAGATGGCAACTTCCGTTTGCTCGGAAATACCCCCACTGCTGTGCTGTCCCGCTTCGCTGTCATATCCTACGTAAGATCCCGTTTCGTAATATATCGTGTTCTACAAAGGTGAACAGTACTTAATGTCTTGGAAATAGTATATATTCATTAAACAAAATGGCGTTGTACCGTAGGCTTTGGATAATGTGCGGAACGGGGGCCGGGTGTTGCAGGAAATATAATTATGTTACCAGAGGCAAACATGATGTTGACTTGAAGGGTTTCCAGAATATATGCATACATATGTAGGTTGGTCCGGTGGGTGTCCTCTCTTCAACGCTAGCGTATTATTGCTCTTGGAGGGAGTCCGTGTCGCTGTTGCTGTCCGCTCTCGTCCTTGGCTACCAAACCTTACACCAGTACCAATCTATGCATTGTGTTCCCGCAGGATCTTCTGGGCGTCATGATAGGGGACATGGAGAAAGACTATACAGCGCTGGGGTATAGTGAAGAAACGGCAGCGAGCGTGATGGGCGTTCTCGTACTTATCTCAAGCGAATCACAGGCCGTAGGGTCAGACGTACAGGTGCGGAATGGCATCGAGTCCGGGGTTCGACTATCCACCCTGGAGATATATGATATCTAGTCGACATCCGGTGGGTATGGTTAGATGGATCCTCAAATTATCCTAGCGCCGATCTTCCCTTCCATGCGTCCCGGCTTTCCTAAAAGGGTGGTTGCGTGTGGAAATAAGTGGCTTTGCCCGCGCCCAAAGCGAGTTATCTTGCGCCAAGCGGCCGGTCATTAGGTTATGCAAAGTGCCTATGCTAATTGGCGTTTCGTAATATGATTGGCATAACGAAAATCGCTGTCGACGACCTACACCCCCCCCGGTCAATACCCTCAATACCCTTTCCCTAGGACAACCTTCTCTCGTCGTCTTCAGTGGTTCTGGCGGACGCTGTCGATGCAGGCCAATGGGATTCCACCATATCTGACCCAGCGATCGAGCTTCTAGATGGCGTCCTCGGCTCCATGGACGTTGAGGACGAGAGCACGTTGGAACGGATTGGAGAGAAGTGAGTTGTTTCCATCAACGGCTGGGCTGTTGCTTCGAGACACCGCTACCGGTCCTGATAATGTCGTGCCCTAGCCAATGCTTGATCGTAACCTCGTCCGGCGTATCACAGTCGACAATTGTCCACATATTGTGTGCGATCTGTCTACTTCAACAACGTACCTTGCCTGGCACCGTCATACGATATCGGTACCGTTCTCGTTAGTTTTACCTCCATTGTGGAGACTATCACGGCCCTAATGGAGACTGGAAGAGAAGACGGCGAAGAGGCAGCAACGTTTGACAGCACGTACGTGCATGTGAGCTGTGTTGTCACTTCCGACACTGGCGGCATCACCTCCATCGCCGGTGAGTAACGACAACCCCGCCCAACCTGCAGAGTTCAAATCGTTCGTGAGTACATGGCGTTTTCGTTTCGTGCATTGGGCGCGACCACAGCGTGCGTTGAAGGTTGGGGCAGCACCAAGAGTAATATACCTACCTAGCGAGCACATATATAGGTGTGATAAGTACAGTATTTAGGCACGCACTACGTTTTAGTATGTGTGCACGCTACTTGAACACGACAAACCCAGCACTGAGAGTGCAATCACACCCTTAGTCGAAGAGCGTATTGTACATACAGTAGTTGATATGCAAGATCGTACATTCCGGTACTCTGTCCGAAAATATAATATTGTTTTAATATATGAATTAATGTACTAACTTTTCTTACATTTTGGTACAGAGTGGTGCAAAACTTGTCCGTTCTCGTTCCTCAGCGGTGTATCAACAGGTACATAGTATTACAGCCGAAGTGCATACTTTCGTAGTCCGGGTGCAAATACATGAATATGTATACATAATATATATATATACATTTCGGTATAAACATCTCCCCCGCCGTTGTTCCCCATCATTATGTTGTGGAGGAAATAGGAACATCAAAAGTATCGTTTGCTGACGCGACCTCGGATGGGCCATCTCAAAGACGGAGATTGGTGACAGCAAGCGCTACACCTGCCTGGGGGGCAGAAAAGTCTCCCTTTCGCGGGTCTGGCCAGTCCCGCCACCTTGCCCTGTTTGAGGTCGCCCCCACGTCTACAGTTACCGTCAGCTCCATCGAATTCAGCGTTATCGGTCGACCGTCGGAGGCGGTGGAAGGAGGGGTGACAAGCGTCAGGCTGACCAGCAGCGATGACGGAAGTGTAAGAGCCGACCGAATGATTTCATAAGCAAGCCTATCAATGAAACGTGTTTTGGTACATGCGCCAAAAAAACAGGAGAACGCCATGTTCGTATATGGTACCCCGGAGTATTGCTTCTGGAAGTACTGTAGGCAACATTTACCATAGCCGACACTATCGTATGGATGACACGCGGAGCTCTAGTGAAAATGACTTCCATGGGCTCTACTGTGGGTGATGGTATTTCCCATCCGGTCGCATTGTTAACAAACAGGATATTCCGTTGACGGCGCCAGTGACCATCACGATGAAGGCGTCGTTAAATTCCAGCTCGGACACGCCGTGGTGCGCCTACTACAACAGCGAGACTCGAGAGTGGGAAGAAGATGGCTTAGTGGTGGCAGCGGTCTCCCCTGCGGCACTGGGCGAGGGAGAAGTCGACGCCCTGGAAGTAGGCATTTCGTGCTTGTCGTACCACCTGTCCGATTTCGCGGTCTCCACGACGGACTCCGATGGTGTCTTCGCTCCAGTCGAACTGGTGAGGAGTTGCCCCAGAGACGTTGCATAGCTTCCCCGCACGATACAAGCCCTGTTCAGATAGAGGTGGCACGGGCTACGATAGAGGTGGCACAGGTTTAGATAGACAATGGTTGTGACTGGCGGGCTCCTCGATGAAGGGACTACCCACTAAGGCATGCCGTATCGGTGGGAACACCCACTTGTGTCTCACAAGGTTCTTTGTCCTCTACCTACTGTAGGCCACAGGGGGGAGGGTGTTCAGTCCATCGGGCTAAGTGTTTCAGTTTGTCTCAAAGTCGGTTTTCTGAACGACGTATAAATCTCCTCAAGCGCGGAACGCCTTATAGAATATTTACCGTAACCTTACGGTAGGAAGGGTCGCGTACCACTGTACTACTGTAGATGTGAAGCGAAGAGCGAGCTTAATACGATCGAAGCGCGTTGCTATCTACACGGGCGACTACAATATAGGGCCCCTTTTGAGCTGGATCAAGCAAACGATTCTGCAGAATATTCGAAACCGGAGAGATACGGCGTCCGAACAAACACGTCCGATTATGGTTTGTTATGGCATTCACCACGACGCACACAGTTGTCGGTGGTTACAAAATTACTACCAGCCCGAGTTTTTGTTCCTAGCGAGAGCTATACCTTATTGATGTGTGCAACAGTAAGCTGCCAAACGTGTGGTGGTGGGGAGGTGATCCATCCACCTAGTCTAGTGGTGCGTCATAAGGTGGACCTAACGTCGCAGGAAAACGCGTGCAATGGCTTCAACACCAGCGCCGTCGAGAAACGTCCCCCCACGGTAACCTTGCATTGCCCAAACACGTGCACGTCTATATTGTGACGAGGTTGTTTTTCTTCCCCGGCTCCCGACCCTCTGCAGACTGCAGCATTTGATGTTTTCTCAGGCGTCCAGGACATCACCATCATGGGCATGCTGTTTACAGTCGGGGTTGTGCTGGTTATGGCCGGCGTTTGGGTGGCGATGAGGATGGCCGGAAAGCGCCTCAAGACGGCGGGTATTGTGGAAGAAAAAATCGTCGTTCACTACATCGAAACTGGAGAGGTAAGCGGTGCGTGCGCCCGCCACCAAACTAGAGGCAGTACCGTAAGTGTGAGTAAGTGTGAACGTCGATCCAACGACGATAAACGTTGTCGGAGAGTTTCATTGTTGAGAGGCGTTCTTCGATAGGGACGTAGCACATTTCGGCCAATACATAAATTCACGATGGACGGAACCCCTTGACCGAGGGACTACTACTGTAAACATCGTTGAAATACAGGTATCTAATGGCACACACGTGTTGTTCGTTGTGTTCACATGGTAAGCCAGACGCGTGCTACAGAAAGAGGTAGCATTTTTTCGACTGAAAGGTTTTCTAAAATGACGTTAGCCCCACAACCCAAAGTCATCGGAGTTTATTTTTTGTTTCGATATATTTTTATTTTAGGTTCTAAGCCCTGGGGGCTTTCATCGGGTAACCTTTTTATTTCCCTCCAAAATCGGTGTGCAGGCTACTGCAGGTATAGAGCTCTTCACGTGACCGCCCTTAGAAAATGCATGGTGCACCTGCATGCAGGCCCACCGTAGCATGCGTCCCCATGGGATTGTTCATCCGGCTAGCCTTTTATATTTTTTCTGAAAGTCAGCGATCTAATGGTGAGATACGAAGTACTTAGCCCCTCAAGCGAGGAGTCTCGCGGACAACACTTTGGCTTCGTGCAAGCCTATAACCGCAGCACGCGTCTCTTGAAAGGAACGAATTAACGTTCAGCTCCCTAGTGCAGCTAGCTATAATGACAGGACATGCACAATCCGTCACGGTAAGGTGCCTCCATCAACTATTTCGTTTGCCAATTAGTTTTTTGTAGCCAAGCACATGTCACGTTCTGACTGCGTATAAACTGTTTAGAGAGTTTCCTACCACATTTGTTGCTTCGGACCAGGCGAAGCGCCGCCCAAACCTCGGAACCCTGACACGTGTGCATCGTCGTTTGGGAACCCGACTGGCGAGAAAAAGACGGCACGTGGGCTTTGGTCGCGGGCGTTTTCCCACAAGGTAGGTCGGTTCAGCCGTGCTCGGCCTGGGATGCCCTTTATCCCTAGTGATTCCGTTATCGTATATCTAGAGCCACTTTTTCCACGTTTGTTTATGTTCTTCTAACCATGACCCAAATTGAAGCGCCGTGAGCCGCGCGGTTGTTGTAGAGGTTTATTTTTTTGAGCCAAACTACGTAACATTCGCGCCCCCCCCCATGCACTGATAAGCTAGCCGATGTAATTCGCATCGGACGCGCGTAGTTTACGATAGTAACGGCTAGACACCGAGCTAGCATGAGCCTTTAAGTCTTCGTGGGGGCGATTATTTGTTTTTGGGGGTTTCTTTGTTGGAGCTAAAAAGTAACGGTTCGCCTCACGACGGCTATGATAAGGGGTTAGGGTGGTCAGCCCCAACACTTGCATATCGTGCCGGCAGTGTACCGGGGTTAGCCTACGTTGCGTCTCAACGTCGGTTGTTGGACGAGGAATAGAGATCCTCACGTCATGAGGAGTCACACAATAGTTAGGCGCTACCCCTACAATGCAATGACACGCGTCTCGCCGCCATCGCTACTGCCGAACCATTAAATAGTCACAGTGTATTACCGCGCGCGCTGTATTTCGTTTTTTTTTCAAACCCCGGCAGTCCGCTATTGTTCTGTTCAATGTCCCACAAAAAGATAAATGCGCTCACTCTGGATGAATGGGTAGCCTGGACTGATTACAAACGACCCGACCACTAGAGTCAGTCGCGTGATGATGATGGTTATGGCGATGACGACGATAACGATGACGACGATTATGATGATGGCCGTAAAGTTTATCCCAGATCAGCCCAGTTCTCTGGAATCTACGGTAACCTGTGGTCACAAAAACGGGCCAGGTGTCCCTTTTTCAAGAGCACGAATCACGAACTATTGCGTACCGTACCGTACCAACCCTAGCCCCTAACCCAATCTCGCATGTCACCCGATTGCTCCGGTGTACCAGACTCGCAGAAGCTTTGCGGGCCTGGCACGCACGAGCCCGTGCACTCTGCGTTCAAGTTCTTCAGCACCACCCATGGGCCGGAATATTCATCCCGTCATTGACAAACCTTCCGTTCACGCCTGCCCAGGTGTGCTTGACGGCCTGTGTGACCGATCGTATAGTCCCTATATTGCTGCACCTATATAGGTGTTTAGGAACAAAGAACGTTAAACTAATGCGATACACGTATTTATATATATAACTCCGGGGGTCAAAGGGCTAGGGCTTGTTTCTCGCACAACCTTCCGTATTGCAGAGATACGAATAAAACAAGACGGAATTGCTCGGTTATGACACTCTCCCGACCTGCTCGTCTGCCAGCTGTCCTTGTTGTTGTTCGCACAAGTCATGGTCCAGATGATGGTCGAGGCAGCATTCTCCAGCAATGCCCCGAACCTGAAGGTCAAGGTGGCGCAAGTACTCGTAGGGTGAGTGTAGCAATGCGGGGTGTGCACATCTCGAGTTGATGTTAATAATACCCTGACGCTTGATTGAGAGTTTGAGGGTTTACTGCCCTCGAAAGAAGCTCGCGAGTTCGCCCAGTTCCATTTTACCGGATACCAAGGAAGTATAAGGAATAGGCGGCTGCCGGTGGAACGGCTGTAAAAAAGGCGGAGAAATAATTTCAAACCACCTCCTCATACCCTACGTCAGTTATTCCCCGTTGTGGTTTACATACGTGAAAAACACACACAACTTTGAGCGCTCAGTATGCCCCTCAACACGAAACGTCAACGCCAGCAGAGGATCGTGTGCTCTTAAAGGGATCAACGGTATCATGCTGATCCACAGCGAACAACTTGGCAACATCATCGGCCTCACCGTACACGTGCGCATTTACTTCTTGATGCTGGTGGCCGGCGTCGGTGTGCCAACGCGTGCGCTCGTAACATACTACTACTGTACTGGCTATTTAGGGTCCCAGTGTCCCAAATACAAAGTATATTTACTATTCTATGATCCCCAATCCCCGATGCTGACATGCCAAATTCTCTATAGGTACAACAAACAACGGTTGGTTCCTTTGACACTCTGGTAGCGGAGGCCGACACTGCGTGTACGAACAAACCTATCCTTTACTTGTTGAAAATTCCTGCGCAACCAGGTCTGCGGCAACAATTCCTGGCTCCATTATTCTCCCCTACCTGTTCGAAGCGGCTGTGTCTCCACCGCGATCGATCACGTCGAAGAGAAAAGTTCACATGTTCGCGTCATACGCCAAACTAGCCAGCGAGAATGGAGCTAAGGGCATGTCCGCCCTAGAACAGGGGTGAGTTGTTCCGGTACACAGGCACCAGGTACTTTCACGGCCATGCCTCAGGGCGTTTGAAGTAAGATCGGTCGGTATTTCGTGCGTTTAAACCGCCTTGCTGACTCTCCGACTGGCCAGAGTCCCCATTTTCAGTATGAGTCCCTCTGTACAGGCCGGAATAAACCTGCGGTATCTGATTTTGGAGTAGTGCGCGTCAGCAATGGGCTGCTTGCCAAACACTTGTCGGTCTCTGCCAGTTCCACCGCAATATATCACTGCTGTTGCGATATCGTGTCCTTCGAATACGAAAACTATTTAATGTCTCGAATTCGTATGAATGAATTAAGCCATATCTCTATTACGAGGGACACCACAGTAAATAGGACCAAATATTGTTCGTAAATAATGGTAAATATATAGGTTTTTGTGTGTACCGCAGGCCCTATTTACTATGGTGTCCGGTAATAGGATAACACTACATTACATTGTGCCCTCACAAAAGCACCTCACATTTTGCTTCGGGTCGAAGCATAATTGGCCCAACGCTTACCAAACCCTACAACATTCCCTTGGAAGTTTCGGTGGACGTATACACCGTGGAAGACTGTCTCTGCCCGGACTATTCATTCAAAAAGTGAACGATACCGCTCGTTCTTCTTGAGGCCGAAGATACTCCTTCTGTGTTAGCCAAATCGAACGCTCCATGTTTTGGTGTAAAACCGCGTGGTGCCTTTTGGTGATGTGCCCAGGAAAGGGGCGTTGACCTCTCCCGCGACGTCTCCAGAGGGGCGCAATAACCCCGTCGCCGTCGCTAGCACGAGTTCGACAAGCCCGGACAATGTGGTCATGGCGTTTCTGCAGCTGATACAGTCGGAGTTACGCTCCAAAACCGTTGACAGACGGGAACTGCTTATTGAGGTCGACTTGGCCCGTGCAAGGTGTGCCCCCCCCCCCCTTCCATAGTAGGTAGCTACAAGGCCGTCGCACGGTGGGTAAGATACAATGTATCACGTCGGGTGGATATTCGATTCCCACTTGATGGTCTAGGTCTTTCGAGGCAGATATAGTATCGATACTGTTATGATCCACCCCGTGTCGCCGGGTAGGACCCGTAAATTATGTATGACCTACATAGCGCACGTTTTCTGTGTTGGATATATACTGCGCAGATCCTGTACAAGCTCTCACAACGGCAGACGAGGAACCAGATCATCTCGTAGAATCATGATGTGTCCGAGGTGTGTAGTAGATTCATTTCCTAACCAACCGGCCGCAGAGCGGTCGTTTTCCGACACACCTTTTGGTACACGCAGGTAGAGACGACATGCCACGATAACGCCTTCCTGCCTGCGTGTAAACCGTGCCTTCATACACCACGAAAGGGAATGTTTGAGCGGAAATTTTCTCACGACGGAGGTGGCATTGTTTGGCTGGAAAAAAAACGGGATGACGGGGCTCCTTCCAACCCAAAAACCGTCGGAATTTAATAATTCTTGTGTTTTGCGACTGTTTTAGTTGTGCAGTTATGCCATGGTACTGGTCATCGGGTAGAGCCTTTGCTTCCCCCCGAAATATTTGTCTTGACTTACTATTATTGATAGTATTTAGAGCTCTTCGAGTCAGGAGCCTCAGAAAAAAAAGTGGTGCAGCTCTACCTTAAGGTAGCGTGCGTCTTCTTACGAACAATCCGCCTTCTCCATCTTATGGAAACCCCCTCCTCCTTGTGAAAACGATTGGTGGAAGGAGGGGCGCCCATCTAATCTTACAGCACACACATTCACTGCGTTCTTGCTTACAGCGTACCGTACGTTGTTGCTGATAACTCGCCATCCGTTTGCCCGGCGACCTCACAAGAGGACTGGCCTCGGTAGGTCTCATGCAGATCCTGCTGGACGCGGTGTGCCTCGGGCTTTCAGCAGCCGTGGGGGTGGATACACTTCTAGGCCGTGCGCTTATAGCCGTATCGGTGGTCAACATACTACTCACGGTACTCATGCTAGGTGAATACGGAAGAAGGCGTTATTTTGCTTGCCGTCAGCTGTTAGCCGTCCTGGCGCCTTTGAGCGATCGTATACCCTCTTCGTGACAGCCATGGACAACCATTCCCGTAGTGTTGTGTTTTTCGTGATCTATTCGATTGAAACAAAAAAAAAGGGGAAGGCGTCGTCGAAATAGTATGGAGCATTAAACAAAACTACCAATATCAGAGATGGTGTTCACTGGGATGGTTCGGGTCATTGAATACCGTTAAGTCTGAATAGGTGCTGTCTTCCTTCGATTTTGGGTAGGGCGTATTCTTCATATCCTATGCTCTTGTATTTTTAGTTGCGCCACACTGCTGTAACTCAAACCAACATATATCGAACTCCACCCACCCGAGTGGCCGGGACCCCCCGATTGCACGATGTGGGCGTGAAAAATATCATGGGGGGATGTTGCTTCAGATTGATCGCCCGATGCTTTGAACTAGAACGCGAGGTCGTATCTTCAACAATAAATTGAAAACAATACGACCTTGAAACACACAGAGGAACAAAAGGTACCCTACATACATTACGGCAGTCGTATCCAACTGATAAACCATTTTGGCGCCGTATTCGACAGTTAGCCCGCATCCGCAGCGGCATGGCTCTGCAGGTGTTCGTACCGGTGATGGTCACGCGAAACGACCCTGCATTATTATCGCCTATTTATAGATAAACAGAAGCAGAAACAAAAAAACATATCACACCAGCTCAAGTAGTTTATCGATGTATTTCACCCACCCTTACCCTCGTTGAGAGTTGATCGACGCAGGTGCAACAACGTGTGCTGTCACAGGCTCGACTGGGCCGGGTATTGCAGTACATAGGGTATGGGTGTATACTAATAGTGAGGAAACAAAATCAGGTATTCCCCACAGCAGTGTTAACGTACGCACCCTACGTAATATATTGTATATTGCTCCCATCCTCTCGGATTTTTCTTTTTTCCGATATTTTGCACTTGCAGATGCTGTGCTGGCCACAAGAACGACCATGTTCTCTCTGGTCAACTTCAAGGTGGTGTTCGCGCTGGCCTACGCAAGGATCTGCGTGACTCTCTTGCAAACCGTGGTGGCCTTCCATGATATGAAGAGGAGAGACCCGTCCGATGAACGCCTGATGGAAACCTTCGTCATCCTTTTCGCGGGGATCAACATCGCTGTGTGCTATTCGGTGCGGATTGTGGGGCTCGTACAACAACATTGAGTAAACGTACACTCACGCATGTGGCCGATGCTAGTTTTTTTACTGTTTTCTCGTGCAGAGTATCGGCGAAGCGCGGCAAGACGCAGTTTCTCAGTCCTTCGTTTTCCTTTAGGCTTGGTTATTAATGTATACGGAGCCAACACAGTGCCAAGGGCGCGTGCTACGGTAGAGGAGGTATACCTTATTGTGGCTGAATCGTTTTCTGAACGATCGGGCTCCTTAAACCAAATTCGTCGGACTTTCAGCTTTGTGACGAATAATGTTTCAGAGTATACTTCGGTCATGACATTTCGCATCCGGCAGCACTTTTCGTTTCCTCCAAATTCATTTTTCGGTGAGGTATGACGCTCCTTAAGTGTGGAGCTCAGATAAAACATGGCGCACCTCTATCGTAGCATGCGCCCAAGGTGGTTTCATTCATGTGTTGTGGATCTCCTAGATGCGCTTGTCTTTCCAACCAGCTCATAGTTTGCCGAACGATCCGATTGTCATCGAACGATACCCCGATCTAGCGCCCAAGCGGCTCGCTCCATAGTGTCACAGGGTTCATGAGCATATTGGGGGCTATCCTAGCCAAACCTACGTCGTGGTGCGACCGAACGGAGAGCCGCTTCATCCTCCGGCGGTTTATGGCACACTACGTATACCCCGCTCCCCCCCAAACGACGCAAGACGGTCTCGGTTTCCTCAAGAGCCTATAAATAATGAGACACTTCTTCGAGTTTCTCCGAAAAACCGAAACGCACGAAACGGCTATATAATGAATACATGTTACCCATCCGTACCCCAATAGCTGTGTATTAGGGGCTTCTTCGTGTTGCGTTGGGTCGTTACAGTGAACGCATACTACACTGGACGCTTTGGGATGTGTCATGGGTGGGCGAAATGTAATGTATATTTGACTGTTGAGTTAAAGTCTTATTAATTATTGAGATTGTGTTGGTTTGGAGAGGACAGCCGCATATGACTTATTGCAGGAACGTCGAGAATTGTACCTGGCACCTGGCACGTAACAAATGAAGTATGAATCGAGCATCTGGGTGGGTGGAATACATTAATCTAATACCTGAGTTAGTCGGAGGTGCATTGCTTCATGCGTAGACGCATGCTACGATAGAGGTGCACCCTATTTTTTCTGGGCTCCTCACTTAAGAAGCGTCATACCTCACCGAAAAATAGATTTTGGAGGAAAATGAAAATGCTTCCGGATGGGCAATCTCATGACCGAAGTATACTCTAAAACATGATTCGTCACATAACTGAAAGTCCGAATTCGGGTTAAGAAGCCCGATCGTTCAGAAAACGATTCAGCCGAAAAGTGCCACCTCTACCGTAGCACCCGTCCGTATTAAAGATAATCTTACGGGAGACCATAGTAAATAGGACCCAATAGTTCTAGAAAATATAGGTAAATATGCATGTTTTTGTGTGTGCCGTAGGTCCTATTTACTACATTAGCCCACCCCGTAACAATGAGTTTCCGCCTTGTCAAGTTGTGCCCATGACATAGCTGGCTGCTTTCGCTTTCCCCCCGATCGTCAGGGCGAGGTCACACCATGTATGGACGCCATCAACAAGAACTCCGTGACTCAGGTAAGACGCAAGACCCCTCTCAGGTAAGGCATAATTTGGCTCAATCGTGTCTGACCGGACCGAGGAGCGTTTCTCAAGTGACCAACTATCGGCTAGTATGAAAACAATTACTGTACTACAGTAGTGGCTTGCGCTTCCGGCGATCATTCAAGGTGAGCATTGGATTCGATGAGGCCTTCTGGCAACGGGACTAGGGGGCTCCTCTTCGGGGATACACCGGCCGCGTTGAGTGCGCGCTCAACGCGGCGACCACCCTCTGCGTATGAAATTACCGTGCATAAAAATAAATATCACTCGTACCCATATAGGGTGGGGACGCGTGCTACTACGATACGGGGGACCATGGTAAATAGGGCCAAATACTGTCATTAATTGTGAAAATAGGTAAACATATAGGGTTTTGTGTGTATCGTAGGTCCTATTTACTAGTATTTACTATGCCCCCCCGTAGCACTACGATAGATGTACCCTGGTAGCACCTTGTACCTAAATTTGACTACTCGTGTTTGACGGGGCTCCTTAACCCATACCTATTGTGTTGCACTTTTTTTTCGTTCGTATGCTTCGTCCGTGGGATTGGTCATCGGTTAGCAGTTTGAATATTCCTCCAAATTCAGTTTTGGACGTACTACGAGTGTATATTACTTAGTATTAGTATGCATTACTTGTTATTAGTATAGAGGTGCTCACGTGAGGAGCCTCTGGAAAACAATGGTTGGCGCATCCCTACCGTAGGAGGCGTTCTCTGGGCCTATGGTCCTCTTCTAGCGGCTCTCGGTTCGGGAGAGGAGACTGATCTCGCGCGTTGTGTAGAAACTCTCTGGGCCTATGATCCTCTTCTAGCGGCTCTCGGTTCGGGAGAGGAGACTGATCTCGCGCGTTGTGTAGAAACAACAACATATATATATATATATATATATATATATATATTCCGACGGAAAACCTGGAACCAATTTTCTACGAAAAGTAGAAATCCATCTTGTTAGGGGTTCCGACATTGCTATTTAATACTCGTACATGTAGTGCATTTAGCTTACGAGACCACTCACTATTTGATAGCCCAATAGAAAAGGTATCGTCCGGGTTGGGAAATCATTTTTCCAGCAAATCACGTTTCGGGTGACTCATTATT
The DNA here is from genome assembly GCA_008828725.1 of Saccharina japonica. Classification (NCBI taxonomy): domain Eukaryota; class Phaeophyceae; order Laminariales; family Laminariaceae; genus Saccharina; species Saccharina japonica. The sequence goes on from MEHQ01000660.1 coordinate 166,173, forward strand.
ACGGGAGGGGGGGCATAGTAAACACCAGTAAATAGGACCAGATATTGTGAGTAAACATAGGTAAATATTTAGGTTTTTTGTGTGTACGTAGCATGAATGACCTTCAACTTTGATCACTCAGAAACATTCACTCCGAAATAAGAAAAAAGCACTATTAATATTATTCTCCCCGATCTTGTATAATATGAGCTAGCGCATCATGTTGCCGGCGGGGGGGGGTGTACTTCRTTTTCATGCATGGCCGTAGTCGTATGACCATAGACCCTCGCATCCCTACAATGCCGGGACCGAGAGGGGGGGGTGTACTCGATATTCATGCATGGCCGCAGTAGTATGACCATAGACCGGGGGAGGGCGGTACTTCGTGTTCATGCATGGCCGTAGTCGTATGGTCATAGACCCTCGCATCCCTACAATGCCGGGACGGAGCATGTCGGGTTTTCACCGACCAGGAAGACATTGCTCGTAGCACCAAGCGCGAAGCCATGAGGTGTTGGGCGAGTCGCACATGAAGGGTGAGCTGCATCCTACTAAGAACCGCTTGTGAGGCGGACTTGCATAGGGCTGACAGCTTCAATGAGTTAATTTAATTTCTGGTGTGGCTACTTCCTGAGACAGCCAATGGGGAGCACTATGTAACTGCCTCGCGGGTGCCTTACCATATACACACTACGTGATACGATCATTCCCCTTGTTGTGCGGAGCAAAGGCTCTCCACCCCGCACAGATGATCTAACTCGACCGCCAGCTTTGGTGGCCGCCAAACAAAGAACAAACAAAAACGGTACCCTGGTTGTCAAACTTACGCAGTGATATAGGCGTGTTTTACAGCGTCGTTGCCAACCGACGTCAACCCAACCTATAAATATATCACATATTTATATGGGGGGGGGGCGTACTCATTTGTTTCTTGCCTTAGTCATTTTACCGTTGACCACGCATCCCTTTCGAGACGGCGCACCGAGACGGAGCGGGGGGGGGGCGTACTTGTTTGTTGCTTGCCTTCGTCATTCGACCATTGGAACGCGACAGCAATTACCCTTTCGCGAGAGCGGAAGCGGGGGGTTTCTAGGAAAACATTGCAAAATACGGTATGACCGTGTCCTTGCTGTCCTTTTCTAGTACGTCTCCCTACCGTGGATCCTTCAATGTAGGTGTCATGTTGCATGAGGCCCCCTGCGCCGGCCGGGGTTCTCCTCGCCTGGTATGTCCTCCCACACTAAGCGGACGCTAGTCTAGCGCATCACATGTCCAGCGCAGAGCTAGCTAGCCTTAGGTAGTGTTCACTATCGCGCCCATGTAAGTATGTATTCAGACTGGGACGAGTCACTACTTGACCTCCGTCTCGAAAGGGATGCGTGGTGAATGGTCAAATGACTAAGGCAAGCAATATATGAGTACGCCCTCCCCTCCCCCCCCGGTGGTAATTCCCTTTGCCCTTTCCCCCTCCAGCTGTCGTTGGCCAAGAAGTATGGCAAAAGTTCACACCGAGACTCAGAGTGCTTCTTGCGTGGTGCTAGCACCCCTCGTCGCCGTTGGCGGCCCATATAGGGTGCGGGATGAGGCCAGCCCGGGGTGTGTGGAAGGGCGGTTCACCGTAGACCTTCCAAAAAGGTCTTGCCTTGCTCATGTGGTTTATTTAGCACTGCTAATAATGTATCGCACACACGTATTACTCAGAATGGAATAATCCACTACTCAAAGTCCCCTGGCTACAACTTCTTCCTCCCTCTCGCCATCCAGCTATCCTTAGCGAAGAAGTATGGCAAGCGTTCGCGCCGAGAATCTGTGGATTTCATGCGTAGGACCAGCACCACCGGTAACCCCGACATGTCGGCACTCGCGCCACATAGGGTGCGGGATGAGGCCGCCACGCGGATCCAGGCTCTGGTTCGTGCGGAACAAGCTTGGAAAAGGTTAGCGGGTCTTCTGCAGACCAACCATTGTTGTATACGTAGCAGTGCACTGTTCAATAGAAAGGTAGACCAAAAACGGGGTGCGACGCCTCCGACTGTTTTTACCCAACCCCGGAAAATAGACGCAAGGAAGGAGCGAATTTTCCGAAATCATGACTTTGATCTTAGGACCGTTATTGACGGAGAGCTTTTTTTTTATTCCAGAAATTCAAGAAATTCCCGGTCGTAGTTTTCCTGCAATTTGTTCAAGTTCAAGATTTTGCAGTTTGCTTTTTTGTTTCTTCCAAATATGTGAATTTTACCTTTCCTGGTATTTTGCCCTCTGAAGCATTTCACAAACTACGGCAGAATTTCAGAAATGCAGGAAATTCTTGCAAGAGAGGAGGCATTCTGTCATAAATTGTGATTTTTTGTTCAGAGAGAAAAATATCAGGAAAGTTCAAAGTTCACATATATATTTCGAAAAACAGATCTAAAACCTCTGGAAGTTAAAAAAAAATTGTGACAAAAGCATATTATATATCCTGGAAATTCCAGAAATTCTGGAAAAACAAGCTTGGATAATAACGGCCCTAAGGACAGTGTCAAGTTTTCGGTAACATTTTCGCGCGTTTAGTCACTCTCTCTCTCTCTCTCGATCCGGCAATTCTTCATTTTATTGTCCGAAGGTGGCAGTATATAGGAACGAGGAACTGTGATGATATTCATATTCTGGTACCATGTAAGTATTTAGTAGAATGTCACGTGACTGCTGTCGTAGACATGATTGTGTGCAGGCGACAAATCCCGTATTACTTAAAAATGCGCGGATGCTCTTGTCTGTGGCCCCAAACCCTCGTCAGGACCATCCGCAAAAAGGAGATACAGCTGTGGCACCGTCCGGAGGTCTGCCAATTGCGGAGAAAATTTACCGTCCGGGCCTACGTTTGGCTCGGCCTCTACGCCGGAACAGCTCTTTGGATCAACATCTGCTACGTTTTCGCCTACGATACACCAACGGTCTGGTGCGTACACACATGTGTGTGGAAGTTGTTTTGAACGCAGTCAGTGTTTGGAGTGACAACAACAATCAAGCTTAGGCATTCCTTCTCGGACGCCTTCTTGCAATCCCTCTTCGCTACGGTTAGTTGCTGTAGAAGCGCTTTCTGTGCTCACTCGCGGCGGGCCAGAGTATGGTGCGGCAATGATGATGTAATGGATCACAGTGCCTGACATTCGGCACTTCTTTGATATAAATAGTCGCGTTCGAACAATACAAAGCGTGCGTTCCACGGCAGGCATTTTATACCCCCGAGGGGACTCCCGATAACATGGTGCCATGCGACAATTCCGCACATGGCTTCTTCTTCTGTGTTTATAGCCCTGTGCGTGGTGTGTTGTCTAGACTTACAATACATGCGTGACACATAATTTTCCCATCCATGACGCATATTAGGTTGGCACCAATATGTTCCCGTGGTGAGCAGCCATGCCAGCAACATAATACACGTTCCTCGTGCTAGTTTGTAAAGGAGAAGCCGCTGAACTATTCAGCCAACGCAAGCTGAGTAGCTCAGTGGCTTCTCCTCCATACATCGACCAAAATTAATACATTCGTGGACTCAATTCTCCCTCCCACCGATAAAAATTGGTGGTTTGCATTATGAGTAGCTGATTTAGTGGTCTAACGCAATGAAGAGCTCAAACTTCAAAAGGCATGCTGCTCTCATTCAACTCTGTGCCGATTCCGCAGGAGCTGGGTCACGGCGACCGCCATGGCCATCACCGTCGATGTTCTACTGCGGAAGCCCATCGCCGTTTTGGCCCGAGGTGGCATCCAAGCCCTCCGGGATACGGCCTGCGCACCAGAAGATATCTACGGCGTCAAGGGTCGCTACCGAAAATCCTGTTACAAATAGTTCCTGCCCCCGTTGACATACTGTAGCAGCTGCGCTCAGCTCAGCAACGCGTGCTTCTCGAGGCGCCTTCTTGAGTGTCTCGTTGCTACAGCAGTAGTGCGGGTCACCCTTTGGAATGATATACGCCCCGGCACAAGTCTTTTTTTTAGGCGACCGGTCTGCAGTGCACCGTAAATATATTTGTTCTGTTTTGGCATCGCACCGGAGTGGACCGTCCGGTGAAGCAGATCAACAGCAGCGTAGTGGGAGATATGCACATTTAGGAATGGCGGGCGATCAATAGTTGCAAGGTCCAAGTAAGTCTGGACCGATCGCGAATACTGTAGCACCGCAAAACACCCATTGTTTTCTAGAGCAAGGGCCGTTGTTTTCTTGAGCAAGGCCCCTGCCCGTAGGGCCCCTTTAGTTTGCGTAGCCTGGGTATTTCCAGGGCGATGGCACGAGTACAAGGCGAGTCCATCGCCAAAACATAATGGAGTCTGCCACAGGCTTTACACAACGCACTAATGTCAGATGTTTGGCAGCAAAGGTATAGATGGCCCTCTTTGGGTTTTAGTTATTTGTTTTCGTCTGGACAGTAATAAACTCTGTTGGCGAGATCGACACCAACCTGCTGTAAACATCTAAAATGGGTACCAGTACATATACTCGTATATGTAAGAATAAACAAAACCTGGCTCTGTCATGAGATGTTAAAATCAGGTATATGTCACCTCTTTGTAATTTCTCGCGCGCGGTCAACCCTACACAACGCAAGCACCGCCCTGCTCGAAGAAGAAAATCATGCGCGACTCCCACCACCGGTGGTATTCTGCAAGGGTACGAGTACAACAAATGCAGGCGTGGAGCGCACGCTGTCCAGGCCAGGTCTCCCCTATGCTCCTGTGGAAGGCACCAATTTGAGAGTTGTCCATGGACGCACTTGACACCAATGTCCCGTTGAACGGACAGAGCAAGCAGAAAACACACAACAACCCTTCTTCCTGCGGTCGGAAGATCCGTCGGGACGGGTGCAGAGCAAGTCGTGGGTCATGGGTCGTGGGGCGCGGGTCGTGGGTCGTGGGGCGCGGGGCTGTATTTCTTTTGAAACGGCGCTACTTGTAGAAGGTAAATAGGTTATTCATGAACATTACTATTATATTTAACTTGTCTTCCGACTGTATTTTGTCGTATTCTGCAGCTCTACCGTCGATCGATCATTTTAAGTAAGTATTGGGTTGGACGATCCCTCCTGCCCCGGCCGCGGCCCCACCCATACTATACCGTATTGTGGACTCCATATGAGTCCATTGCCCGATATCGAGTTGTCTCACCTAAACACACTCCCTACGTACGGTATTTTCGGGCGTTCTCCAGCGCGCAAGCTGCCTCTCTTGGGATGTGGGGGGGGGTCAAGGCCTTTACAACGTTGCTATTATTGGAAACAATCTTGTTCCAATCTCGGATTTATCTTTGTTGGGCCCCGATTCCGTCTTGGGAAATATTGTGTCCCATGAGATATCCCGTGGGAAAGAGTTGGGATGTCCCATGGCAAACATACTATCCCACATGGTATATCACCGATGGAATACCCCTACAAGATGTATATCAATATATGTCATGATAACTCCCATGGCATCTCCATAGTATATAATGGGACATCCTGTGGGGCATCATATGATATCAATTTATCCCATGGTACAATCCATAGGATACGACGTATCACATGGGATAGCCTACGGGACAGCCCATGGGGTAGTACGTGGGCTACCCGGTACCCGATGGGATAACCTATGGTACAGCCCAGGGGCTATGTCATGGGGCATATCATGGGATATAGGCATGGGTATCCAATGGCCTACCAGGTATCACATTTGGTATCCCACGGGATGTTCTGATCTACCATGCCATAACTACGATAGGACTGACCTTACTTGTTCTCTGGGGACCCTACTGGCGCGTGTTGCGATCGACGTAGCCCTTTTTGGGCTGGACCAAAATCGGAATGACTGGACTCCTTACTCGTAGCCCATAACCGTCGGAATTTTATCCTTGTGGCCAAATTGTATTTCGTTGCGTACTTGGTGAAGCCATGGGGTTCGTTTCTCGGGTGGCGCTTTGGCTTTCCTTCAAAAATCATTTCGTTTTGGATGAGGCATAATGCTCCTTAAGGGAGAAACAATATCAGAACGAACACGGTGCACCTCTACCTTGGAGTGCATCTACTGTAGTAGTAGTACTACTATTAGCACGGATGTTCAGAGAACATGGAAGTGACACCCGATGGCCTACCGTAGGCATACAACGAACACATGAGTGGTGTTCCAACGCTTATAAGGCATGTGGCTTATCGATGAGGCATGCCTTAGAAGGCTTGTGGCTTATTGGGCAGAGTTCACCGGGGGGGAAGCCACGGCAGTCAGAAATATTTTGGCCAGCCGATACTACCCCTATCGCACACACCGCCTGTCGTGGACTATAAAGCACATGCCTGCGATGGGCTATAAAACCCCTGGTCCTACAGGTTGTCCTATGACCTACCGTTGAACAGCCCACTGGATTGACAATGTAGAGTGTCATCGGACACTCCATGGGATATGCAAGGGGATTGCCCGCGGTCTACAGATTGTCATGTAGCACCCCATGCCCCATCCGATATCCCATGGGCCGTCGATTGATATGTGGAATACCACAAGCCAGTACATTTCATTCCCATTGCACCATCGTCGCGTAGGCCCGCGGGAAATTACACGGAGTCGCATCCGGATCGTCATGGGAGATGCAGTGGGCTCAGTTTAGGTTGTCCCGTATCATACCCCATTCGGCATCCCATGAAACGTCCGATATATTATGGGCTATCCTACGATGAACAATGGAACATCCCCCACAATGCTCACATATTTTCTATACGGTAATACCATGGAAATGGGATAATATGTGACAGCTCATGAATATCTCACATGGGACATGCCATGGGATGTCCCATGATCCCGTAGGTTGTCAACGTTGACAACGATTATAGCGCCCGACAGCACCACAAGTTTGTGTGGGGTTGCTACTGGTCTGTAGGTTACACTACTCGCCGTACTGGTCCTGTTTCTGAGCATACTGCAGTGGTGACCTGCTTCCCTAAGCCCCTTAATGAGCAACCAAAAAAATACTTGTAGCGCGATCTCTATAGCAACTCCAGCCCTTTTCCGGCCTGTTTGTGGGTCGAGTCTTGAGATCGAGTAGTTGATGCGGTGCGGTGCTGCGTTTCATTTTCCGGCGACATATGCCATGGGTGCTAGAATATTTATGCGACGTGTTTCCTGAAACCTTTCCGATTGGAGGACGGAGTGATGTGGCGGTTCGCTTCCGCCCGTATACATATTGCATACCAGGTACTTAATTACTGCAGTATGTTTGTAGTTGGACTCGAGAGCGTGCGACTGTGCGGATTGTAAAGCTATCGCGTTCTGGCGGGAGGTGCTGATCACGACTGAGCGTTGGCTCAAACATGAAACGGGGGGAAATTATTCTACAGAGACAGAGCGCATAGTGTAGGCGGAAGCAGGGCCGGGCAATTGCCCACGGATGACGCCACCGACAACCCTCGTCCATCCCGTCTCACCGAGTCACTATCATCAAACTACCATCATCGTATACAATGGATCGACCTCGGTCCGTTTGCAAACGGGTCCTTACCATAAGAGACCCCCCCCCAAACCACACCTAATTTCGACCTACATTCGCCTACGTAGTTTTACCACGAGCACATCTGACAAACCATGTACTACGTAAGGTTCTATTTTTCCACGCATCGGGAACCCTCCCTTAAGGGATTCGTCTTGTAGGAAGTCGTCGACCAACATGACAAGACGGTGGAATGTCTGTCCCAGATCTTCAATTGTCTGCACGCACGACTGGATTGTTTTGACCAGTTTGAGAGGGATAACCCATGAAACTGTTCGCCTTCGTGGAAGGCGTACACCTATAAGATATTGACGCGTGCTACCATAGAGATGCACCATGGCTACCACAGAGATGCACCATGGTTTTTTGCCTCATAAGGGTGGTCACTTGAGTAAACTCTGCGCCTCGCCCGAAAACCGATCTTGAGGGAAAACAAAAGAGTCATCCCACGGTAGGGACGCAGCAGAATTGTCTGAGCTCCTCACATGAGGAGCTCAATATCTCACCCGAAACATGACTTCGGAAACATTCGTTCGCGCAACCCGACCAAACCTTCCAATGCGGTAGTCCATGAACAAATATACCAGTAAACTAAAAATGGTATCGGGTGACTACTCACCACGTGAGGAGCACAAACTGTCAGAAAATATTGAGCCTTAAAATGGAGCCCCTACCGTGGGATCGCTCAAACGTTGCCACCCGATAAGCGACCCCATGGCCTGAGTACAAAATTAACAAGATTGGAACACCCTAGTCAAAGCCTGACGAGTTCGGGTCACGGAGCCCGATTGTACAGAAAAAACTTGCAGTCAAAACGCGCTACCTTTATCCCAGTAGCTTCCCACAGTAGATTAGCTCAAGCTTATTTTTGCCGTTTTCGTCCGCGAACTACGGAGGACTACCCGTACGGGCACGGGTACGAGCATGCACACTGCGTGTATGTGGGGGCGTAAGTTGATGCTTCCTTCAGCCTCGAACTGCTAGAAAGGACAGGTGCTACGATGGGGGGGCGGGTACCCCCATTTTCACTACCGGGGTTTGGCCACTGGGACGAGTGACTCCGAATCTAACTGAAAATTGGACATCAACACGGTTTGTTGGCGTTGCGTCACAAAACCTGCAAATATTGCGGTGCATATAGAACAACAAAATAATAAATAAATGGTTCTGAGCACAACGCAGCAAAGCAGTCACTCGGCCGAGTGGCTCTGTGCAGTTGAAAAACAAGCATCTATACATGAACCCCGTACCGTAGCACCATCTTAAAGTGGGCGCGATAAGTTCGGACTCGAAAACGAATCCTTTCGGTTGAGATGCAGGCGTTAAGAGCCATCGAGTTTTGTACACCACGGATCGATCGACCTAGCGTAGTGACCGGTGCCGCCTTTCCTCCTGCTGGACGATCCCCGCCAGCTTTTACCACAGGCATTTGTGCGCGCTCTAAAATAAACAACTTTGTGCACGCGGGTGTGTACATACCGAGCACCGGTTGCAAGGTTTGTTGTCGATATTCGCGAACTGGACTAAATTTAGTGTCGATAGCGGCCCTTGACGCCGTAGATGTTTTCCGGCGCGCGGGCCGTATCCCGGAGGGTGTAAATCGCCGCTCTGACTAAAACAGCTATGGGCTTCCTCAGTACCACATCAACGACGATGGCCACGTAAGTCGCCTCAATCCAGCTCCTGCGGATTCACGAAGGTCGGGCGGGCGCGGAGTGACGGTCGCGGAGTACCTTTGTGATTCTGAGGGGACGCGGTTCTGATGTAATTGTAGCCTTGACTGCGTAGCGTGAACTGCATATCATTTGCATGTATGTGTGTAATACAGCAACACAGTGTCATCATATACGGGAGAGCGTCGTGAGATTTTATCGCATGGCTCAACCAATATCCTTGTGGGATTCCCCTCAACGATATACCATGTCTCCGTGGAACGTGCAGTTATTACCGTTCGAACGTACAGCCATTGATAGAGCCGGTGATAGAACCGTTGAAGCATGAAAAAGACAGAGCAAAGTGAGCTGTCGGCCCCTGGGTGGCTATCTCAACCTCTTGGTAGAACCTAAAAGTGGTCGACTAAAGAGGGCCGACAAGCCCACAACATGGCACACAGTCAAGGTGTGGCACGACGAATCTGCGTTCTGCAGATGGACAAAAATCGGTACACAAAAAGGAAAGTGTATTGAGCGAAAGCGTTTTTACCCAGATCTCCTAAAGGATCTAAACAAAAAACAATTGAAGCATGCTACGGTAGGGGATACACCCGTTTTTCCCCGAGGCTCTGCGATTGAAGAGCTGCATACAACGCGTGCTGCGATAGAGGGTAGCACGTTCTTAACCCCAACTCGTCAGTCTTATGTTGCAATCTTGTCATGATATATATACCCAGCCCGTGGCATTGTTAATCGGGTAGCGCTTTATTTATGTTTTGCTCAAAAGAAAAACGTTTTTTGATGCGTGCTACGATAAATGTAGCACTTTTTGATGCTCCTTAACCCAAACTCGTCAGACTTTCACTCTTGTACTGTTATATTTTTCATACTATTAATAGACTCAGATCAATAAAGGAATTGGGTCCTTCATGGACGAGATAGTGCAACCGTTTGCCCGCCCCCACCCCCGCCGAAGCCTAATTTTTCGGCGATGTATCGGAGCTCTTCAAGTTAGGAGCTTAAAAAGAACATGGTGCATCTCTCTGTATCGTACGCGTGCGTCTTTCGACTTGCAGTAGTATTAGCACACGAACTCCTCAATGAGGAGCTTTCGGAAAACAAAAAAAAGGCTTCACCTTTCTACCTTAAGGTAGGATGTGGCATACCCCATCCTAAAGCTGACATTGGCAAAACAGGTGAAACTGCCATCCGATGGAACAATCACATGGTCCCATAAGTCTCAAGTTAATGGTGCCGCTGAGTTCAGGATCCTCGTTAATCCGAAACGTTTGGGAAACAAAGTGCTACCCCAACCGTAGTAGGGGTTTGCACTTTTGCATGTTTTTGGCGGATCCACACTCGACGGACTCCATACCTCACCCAAGCCCGACTCTTTGAAAACTTTTGTAAGCGTGACCCCGATATATACCCAGTCCCAGGGCCTCCTGCTGTTCTGGGGGACCATGGTAAATAGGACCAAATATTGTTAGTAAAAACAGGTAAATATACTGGGTGAGTCATCCCACGGTAGGGGCGCAGCAGAATTTCCTGAGCTCCTCACATAAGGAGCTCAATATCTCTCTCACCCGAAGCATGACTCTTCGGAAGCATTCGTTTGTACAACCCGACCGAACCTTCCAATGCGGTAGTCCAAAAGCAATTATACCAGTAAAATGTAAATAGTATCCGCTGGATACTCACGTGAGGAGCACAACCTGTCAGAAGATATTGAGCCTAAAACTGGTACCCCTACTGCGGGATGGCCCGGGTTTTGTGTTTATCGTCGGTCCTATTTACTAAGGTCCCCCGTGATGGCGATTGCTGAGTAAACACTATTGCACTACAGTACACTAATGGGATACATATATAATATGTATGCGAGTATCGGCTAGTTCATCAGTCGAGGTGGGCCTCGTCATTCTAAAATAATCTGCCCAAACTGAGCTACCCCTACTGAGGCGTGGACGCGTGCTACGGTAGTAGAGGAGGTATACCTTATTTTGGCTGAATCGCTTTCCGAACGACCGAGCTCCTTAACCCAAATTCGTCGGACTTTCATTTTTGTGGCGAAGTTTTTTTCAGAGTATACTTCGGTCATTAGAGTTCTCATCCGGCAGCTTTTTCCCCCCCCCCCTCCGAAATCTTTGTTTCGGGGAGGTATGACGCTCCTTAAGTGAGGAGCTCAGAAAAAAAACATGGTGCGCCTCTATCGTAGCATGCGTCCGGTGCTCTGATAAAGGCATACCTTGTTTTGGCCGAAAACGTTCTCGCAATGACGGGACTCCCTAACACAAAGACGTCGGACTTTACTGCAGTTCTTGGACCAGGGGATTGCTCATCCGGGTAGAACGTTTGATTTTTCCCTCCTAAATCAGTCTTTGGGTGAGGCGTAGGGCTCCTCAAGTGACCACGCTCCAGAGAATAGATGGTGTACCTCTAACGTGGTATGCGTCTAGGGTTGTACGCGTAGGTTGGTGCTCCATCACGCTGTCACTACTGCATCGCTGACACCCACTACAAGTAGTCGGCATGGACAACGACGCCCCCACGGCGATGGCAACGGAGAGGAGGGCACAACGCATCCGATAAGGAATTATCACACTCGGAAACCAGTGCTGCGACTCCAAACCACTACGTCGAATACGATTGTCGTGTGTGTGCACGCACCAGACCGTTGGCGTATCGTAGGCGAACACATAGCAGAGGTTGATCCAAAGAGCCGTTCCGGCGTACAGGCCGAGCCAAGCGTAGGCCCGGACAGTAAACTTCCTTCGCAGTTCGCAGACCTCCGGACGGTGCCAGAGTTGGATCTCTTTTATGCGGATCGTCCTGGGGCCGGTTGGATTGTAAGCAGCAACAAGTGTCCGCGTGTTTTTCACATACATGTGATCCATCGCGGTGCCGCCACTACGTTTCTAGAACCGCGATAGCGTGATATACCGTAATAGTAGGTGCTTCCTATAGTATTACTAATAGTGAAATTCTTGGTGGCAAAAAGGCGAAATACAAAACCTGGGAAGTGTCGCAAAAAGTCCGAACAGTTTCATGTCAGTGTCAAGCTTTCAGCAAGGCATCGTTTTCCCTCCATTTGCAGCGGAGAGCCGTACACTCATTGCTGCGAGACGCAAACAGACGCCGGGGAGAAGCTAGCTGTCGGGAACCACGCGTTCAACTACCGATCTACCCTAATATTACGGATGTGCTTACTACGCGTTTTCAACATAGATACCACTAACTTTTTCCAAGCTTGTTCCGCGCGAACCAGAGCTTGGATGCGCGTGGCGGCCTCATGCCGCACTCTATGGGGCGTATTTGCCGACGCGTTGGAGCGATCAGTGGTGCTGGTCCGACGCATAAAGGCTTCCGACTCTCGGCGCGAGCTCTTGCCATATTTCTTGGCCAACAACAGCTGGAGGGCGAAATGGCGCGGGAAGGGGGGGGGCAGGGACACGACCGGCGCGCCTTATATAATGAGTGGTTTTGTTCTGAATGTATTACGCGCGACCACAGTAAGGGCAAGGCACTGAAAAACATTGTTTTGAGGTATTTTAGGACACCTCCCCTCTTGGCGGGCGATCGGTGTAACACCTTGAAAAAGCAACCAGTACGAATCAGTGCGGCTTACCTGAGTCACTGAGTGCTTGTTGATGGCGTCCATGCAGGGTGTAACCTCGAACTGGCGTCCGGGTAAACACGAAAGCAACGCGGTATGCCGTAGCAGAGCATTGCGTCAGTGGGTACTGTAACTATCTCTAGAGAAAAAAAAACGTTACATACGCGTTTCCTCATCTGCGCGGCAAAAAAGTATACTTGGTTTAATGCTGGAAATGCTAAGTGGATTGAATGGGCGTTACGCCGGGGGGGGGGGGGAAGAAGCACCCGTAAAACGCCATCACTAGGGAAGTGGCTCAATAGCTGCCCCGTAGGTCAACCCACGATAAAGTTTTGGCCAAGATACACCCCCCAACATACTGCTCCGTCTCGAAAGGGATGCGTGGTCAATAGTCAAATGACTAAGGCAAGCAACAAATGAGTACGCCCCTCCCCCCCCCCCAACATACTCGCGCGATGGGAGTATTTCCTCGCGGGATACACATCTGCTCTCACGCCCTAAAGCGGTTTCGAAATCACGGCAAGCCGTCAGCCTCACTATTGATAGTTGAAAGCAACGAGCGTTGGCACTGGTTTGACGTTTTATGTATAACTAGCCACGGTTCAAGGACAACATTATATTGCGGTGATGCTGCTTAAAGCGGTTGGTCGATTCTTCACGAAGGCGATTAAAACGAGAAGCTAACACTGGCTACATGTGTGCAGGTTTTGCTCGAGAGCATTGCCTGAGCCGAACGTTCCGCACCGAATAGCATACAATGATGTTGATCCCCGCAAACAAGACGACGAAGGTTTCCATTAGGCGTTCGTCAGACGGGTCTCTCGTCTGCAGATCATGGAAGGCCACCACAGCCTGCAAGAGAGTCACGCAGATCCTTGCGTAGGCCAGCGCGAACACCACCTTGAAGTTGACCAGAGAGAACATGGTCGTTCTTGCGGCAAGCACGGCATCTACAAGTAAAAACAACGCCGGAAATTCACGCATCGAGATTGTGAGATCATCATGTTACACGTGCGCGTCAGCAACAACCCCTGTGGTTAACATCGTAGTTTCTGCACTGAAACAAGTCCGCAGGGGGAACTTCGCCGACCTGCAATAGAGCAAATACTTGCAGCTATTTCGGTGAGAGATTGTGCCCAGCGACCTTCATTAACCCGGCATGCCATATATGATACTGCTCGGCACAATTCTACGACGTATCTTTCTTTTGGTTTAGGTCATTACTGTAGTTTAGAACACGAAGAGACAAGACAACTCAAACCTTCTGGCAACGGCCAACGGCCTGCTTCAACGACACCAACGAACGCCTGTTTTCAAGGGCTATTCACAGGCCGGATCAAACCGCCCGGGTCGGGTAGGAACGGGTCGGAGCAGATCCGAGCGGGTCGAGTAAGCATGGTCCGATTCGATCCGTTCGAGTCAGAAACCTACTCGACCTGATCCGATCGATCTCTCCGACCTACCGACCCGACCCGGTCCGATCCGAACCGAACCGTATCGACCCGACCCGGTACACTCCCGATCCGGTCACCGGTGTGACCTCGCCCGACCCGACCCTATCCAACCCAGTCATGTCCACAGTCCACCGGTGGGTCCGACCCGAACCGACCCTGATCTAAACGGCTCCGAACCGACACGGTAACCGACCCGGTCCCGGTCCGACCCGGCCCGCGCTGTCCGGCTCTACGGTCTCGGCCCCGACCCGACCCGACCCGACCCGACCCGACCCGACCGGACCGGACCCGTGAGATTTCGAAACATTTCTGACCCAACACACGCGGGTCGGGACATGAGCCGGGAAGAGCCCAATTGTTTTCGTTCTTACCTATCATGAGCGCCGTGAGGAATATGTTCAACCCCGCAAGAGCAACAAGCGCACGGCCTAGCAGTGCCTCCATTCCGACGGCTGCCGAAAGTCCAAGACACACCACGTCCAGCAAAACCTGAACGAGGCCCGCCGATACCAGTTCCCTTGCGAGAACCATCGGACAAGAGGACAAAACGCATCTCCAGTCCTCAGCGAAAACGTTCGCGGTACGGCAAGCAATGTCGGAATCACTCGGACGCATGCGACGGTAGAGGCGCATCAAGGTTGGTTTCTGAAAGTGCTTGGGTCCCTTAAGGAGCTCTGTTTCTGAAAGTGCTTGGGTCCCTTAAGGAGCTCTGTACCTTAGGAATACATCTCATTCGGAGGAAACTAAAAATGCTACGAGTATATACCAGATGAACAGCCCCCATGGCTTAGCTATCAAAATATAACATATCCCAACAAAATATTTGAAAATCTGACGATTTTGGGTCCACCCCTTAAGAACTGGTCCCACGAATTTGTGGATAAATTATATGGAATTAGTGTGGGGCATTGTTTTTCGGTTCTGAATGGGTTGAGAAGCCTCGGCAACCAGAAAAATGCTTCAGCCAAAACAAAGTGATACCTCTATCGCAGGACGCGCCCTCGTGTTTACACAGTTTGATGCGCCCACTTGACCTACGCAGCAGTCGTTATCACGTGACAGGTAGGGTAAATACCTTGTGACATAATGTGCAGTGTACTTGAGCATGTTTTCTCCGAAAAGGCGTCGTTTTCAAGGCAGGGTTTCCACGCATTGCAGTGGCAATGTTGTCGTGTTTGCCTATGGGTCCCATATGTCGAAACTAATCCCCCCCGTCGATGGGTGCCGAGCAATAAGTAGCACGCCCGCCGTGGCACAGCAGTGGGCACCCCTTAACTTCAAGAGCAAGATGGGAACGCACCTTGCACGGGCTAGGTCGATCCCGGTATCAGGTTGCCATCTGCTAGCAGATTTAGAGCGTAATTCCGAACGGATCAGCTGCAAAAAGGCCAGGAATACGTTGTCTTGGTTCGTCAAGCTCGTGACCGAGCTGTTGTCAGACTTGTGCGCCATCGAGAGCGTCTCCGGAGAAGTCACTGCCACATTCCTGTGAAAATCGACACGTGCACCGTTGTGTCTACATTTTAGAATATGTTTTATTGCCTTAATAAAAGTAACGGAATTTTCGACAACATGGTGTCCAAATCATTTTTGCAGTGAGCTTGACAAAGCCGGAAAGCGTTTTTTTTCCCCCCATAAAGCGCTCTGTTTTTTTACGCGCACTGCTTCCACAAACGTTTGCCACATGGTTCCAGCCCCCTCCATGGGAACTACGCACAGTACGAAGTACTGGTATCGTGTTTCAAACTATGGCCCCTCGGAGGAAGACGCGTGCCATATACCGTAGAGGTATACCTTATTTTGGCTGAAACGGTTTGTGAATGACGGAGCTCTATAACCCAACATCGTCGGAATTTCAATATTTTGTTGCAATCATTTTCAGTGTATGCTTACACCATGGGATTATTCATCGGGTACTGCTATAGCACTGTTAGGTTTGTCCCACAATGAGGTTTTATCGGGAGGTATAGAGCTCCTCAAGTGACAATAAGTGACCACCCTTATGAGGCAATCAGAAACAAATGATGCACCTCTACCGTAGCATGCGCATCGAAAGTCGGCGCACGACACACTCAAAAAACGATTTTGGACAAAGGCAATTTAAGCGCCCCGGGCGCCCGGGCGTCGTTTGAAGGCATCCGTGTACCGGGACGACTCACCCCTGTTCGAGAGCAGACATACCCTCAGCCCCCTTGTGGCTGGCTAGTTTGGCATATGAGGCAAACATGCGACCTTTGCTCTTCGCTGTGACCGATCGCGGCGGAGACACCGCCGCTTCGAACAGGTAGGGGAGGACTATGGAGCCAGGTATTGTGGCCGCGGACCTGGTTGCGCAAGGGAGTTTCAAGAAGCACATACGCACGCACGCATATGCGGGGTGGGGTCGATGATGTCGCCAATTGTTTGCAGCAAATAAAATAAGTGTTTGATATCTTTGGATGCACATTGCCGTTTTCGCTGACGACGTGCAAGGTCCGTTGGGGATCCATCCTACCGAGGACTCAAGGTTGTTGTGTGCTCGGCTCAGATCGAGCTAAACAAGGATACTGCTGTAGAGGCACATCCCACAATGGGGCTTTCCCTTACTTTGTTTGCCTGACTTGAGGATCTCTCTACGAAACCCCCATACCGTTTGCCTGGCTTGAGGATCTCTCTACGAAACCCCATGCCAATGGCTTCAAGAAAAACAATGGTGCTACCCGATGGTCTGAGACATCTACGGTGGTAGAGGTGCACCGTTCTATTTCTGAAGCTCCTCACGGAAGGAGTTATATACTAAGAGTAAGTCAAAAAAGTTTTTTAGATGGACAATCCCATGGGCTACTTCAGTATGACACACAATGAACAACATTGCAACTCAAGACTGGGTTAAGGAGCCCGATCGTTCAGAAACGAAAAAAAGCCAAAATGTACTACATCTATCGTAGCATGCTTCGTCTAGGTGTACAACGATTGTGTACGTAAAACAAGGAATGGTGTTCCAACAATACGGCATGTTTTATTGGGTAGTTCCTCGCTCTCTTGGCATAATTGCGCTAATAGTCAGTCCGAAATGTTTCGGGCGACGCATACATATATATGATGTCCCTGTTGCAAGCGCGCGTCTAGAGACCTGTGCGGAGTGTATGGAAGCGGGGTATAAGACCTCTCCCCAAGCGCAAATTCAGCTGTGTGGACGCTGACCACAGACCCTTTACAGCCCATTGTGTATCGTACGAAGTACATTTATATGCAAGGCAGACTCACGAACTCTCCCTTTTGGAGACGCAACCTCTCAAACAATCGGGGCATCAGGCTCATACTGTAACATCAAACTCGAGCTGTGAAACAACGAGCCATGCGAACCTCGCTCACCCTGCGAGCACCTGCACTGCTTTAACCCTGAGGGTTGGGGCATTGCTGGAGAATGCTGCCTCGACCATCATCTGGACCATGACTTGTGCGAATAACAACAAGGTCAGCTGGGCGGACGCGCAGATTGGGAGAGTGTCAGAACCGAACGACACCGTGTATGCTTCCAACGCGACTACGATGCTGAACCATGTGCAAGCAGAAACAGGGGTATTCAGAAAACCTATCGCGGGTTCAAAACAATCCCACAGCAGTGATTTCAAGGAACGGAGTCGACATCGGTCACTTTTCGGTTTTTCGTCGGGATTTTGTTTTTTTTACTATTGTGTTTCTCTTTTCCAGTGTATCTGGGCTGCCGGGCGTGTGTATGTTGATGCCTGTCGTATCCAGCCCGACAACGGCATGCCAATGAAATCGTCTATGTTTCCTTACCGCATTAAAATATAACGATATCATTTTGTCGCAGCTTCGTGACTAAAGGGCTCGTATCTCTCTAGTAGGATGCATTATCAGCACAAACGTTACCTGTGCTGGATGTCGGCGGGATATAAATGACATTTTTGGTGTGAACACGCACGCACACACGCACAGACACCGGCCGTTGACACGCACCTGAGCAGGTGTAAGGGGGATGACGGTCATCGACGGTCGCGCAATGCCGGCCCATGGGTGGTGCCGAAGAACTTGAACTTGAAGTGCAGCCATTCTTATTTGCCAGTCCCAACAAACGTCTCCGAGACTGCCACAACGGAGTGATTGGTTTCAAAATTACGACTCGTGGTTAGGGTTAGGACGAAGGTTGGGGTTTCAGGGCGGTGATGTACTTGCTGGTATTGGTTTTTGTTTCGGTTCTCTTCCAACGGAACATCCTTTCCCGTTTATTGCGGCCCCGGCCTAGGTGTCATTTAAACGAGCGAATTTAATGACACAATATCCGCCAGCACCGTCTAGCGACAACCTTCTACAGCATTATGGATTGTGTAGTGATAGGCTTAGGATTATACTTAGCTTAAACTTAGGCTTAGGCTTAGGCTTTGGGTTTGGGTTTGGCTTAGGCTTAGGCCTAGACTTAGGCTTAGGTTAAGGCTTAGTCTCAGGGTTAGGCTTAGGCTCAGGGTTAGGCTGAGGCAAATACTTAGTCTCAAGCTTAGGCTTAGACTCAGGCTTAGGCTTAGGGTTAGGGTTAGGCGTAGGCTTAGGCTTAGTCTTAGGCTTATGCTTAAGGTTAAGCATAGGCTTAGGCTTAGGCTTTGTCTTAGGCTTAGTCTTACGCTTAGGATAAGTTTTTTAATCCCACGGTAGGGGCTTCCACTTGTCTGAAAGTTTTGTTTGGGCGGTTGAGCGCCTCTCACGTGAGCAGATACCAGCTAGCACGATAACTACTGCTGTAGTATTGTTTGTTTAAGGACTCTACTATAGTAGCGCGCATTAAAGTTGGTCAGGTTGCGCGCAAGCACTCGTCTGCGAAGTCCTGCTTCGGGTGAGATGTTGAGCTTAGAGAAATAGTCAACCACCCCAATAAGGTGGCATTGCTCTTAGGCTGTTCATTCCTCCGGCGCGGCACATTCCTGTCCTTATGGGGCGTTGCAAGCAATACCGTAGTATGTGATACCACACCCCCTCGGACGAATTTCAGCGCTGATTTGCTCGACGACCGGCCGAGCGCTAACCGTCTATGGAAATATCTCGACAAGATGCTCCGAAAGCCGCCTTGTTCGTTGTCTGTGCCCCCCTGGTTATGGAGAAAACTGGCGTTGAAATTCACCCCAGGGGGTGTGATATACACTGCCATATACGGTAAAGCACTGGCGAGGTTTCAAAGTACCAGAACATGCCCGAATACGCAGAGACAACGCACGGGTCCGCGGTTTCGCACGGATCGCGAGGAGAGCGCACAGGAGTGCGCAACAAAAAGCAAGAACTGGGCGATTTCATTCAGTTTTCGCACAGGGGTCGTGGACTTTGCGCAGGTGTGCGTTGCTTTTTGTGTTTTTTGTTTCCCCTTACCCCAGGAAACACCCACTTGGGGTGTTCAGTTTCATGCTACCACGAGTGACTCCGGGACATTAGTAAGCTGCGGCATGGAAACAATATGGTTTGTCGCAGTGCCTTTATATCTCGGTGGAGGAATCATCGGGGATGGACTCCTCTACGCATGGGATCGTATCGGTGCATACATACGTAGACATTAATTCAGTATACGTAGCCCGGATCGGAGAGAACGCACAGGGAGTGAAAGTAAGACAGACGAGAACGGGACGATTGCATTCGACTTATTTACACCACAGGGGCCGGCGATATCGCGCGAATGGGATAGCGTTGGATCGGAGAGAATGCACAGGCGTGCGCCAAAACGACCAGAATGTGTTGTTTTCAAGAAACGATCGCGCGGGGGTGCGTTCTCTCCGCTCTTGGCGGCATACACGGTGGGTAGCGGGCGTGATACGGCACTGTTAGTGTCGACAGTGTGTCGTGCTTTGCTAGGCTCTTGGTGGTGGTGGAAGATGATACAAGTAATCAGAAACACTCTTGCGGTATAATCTGATAATCCACGAACGAGTAGAGGGGCAAGGACAACCCAGGCTGGAGAGACCTAAGCCGGCCTACCTTCTGGAAGATCGCCCGCGGCCAGACGCCCTCTGTCGCCGTATTCTCGCCATTCGGTCACCGAACCGGCGATGCGCACGTGCTACAGTTTCGAAGTTAGGCCTAGACTTCGCCTGCATTGAGTTGACGAGGTGCGCTAGACAGTCAGAGCGCAGACAGAACACAATATATGCTTGATAGCAACAGTTTACGGTAGCATACTCATAGTTGACATCACACGCGCTGTTGTCGTTTGGCGGATCGCGCATACTGCCAATAGCTGCACTAAGCTTAACGTGCAAGTTATACAACCCCCTTCTAGGCTCTAGTGACTGCGTTGTAGGTCAATTGACGTTGACACCTGCTACTACTCTGTTTGCGGGGGGGGGGGCAGTGCATGCACCTCGTACCTCTCCAGTTTGGATGAAGTGAGCGACGATCCTTTCTTCCACCATCCCTTCCGGCTTGAGCCGTCTTCCCTCAATTTTCTTCACGACCCAAATGCCGATTATAACCAGCACAGCCCCAACTGTTACCATAACTCCAATGACGGAGATGTCGAAGCTGCGGAACGCGTCCAACCCTGGAGTCTGGAGACGGTCGGGAACCGGGAGAATAATAAACCTCAGGACATGCTGGTGGCGTGCGTTCGTTTGTTTGACGATGCAGTAAGACAGCAGTGAGGGGTGCACTTCTCGAGACGGTGTTGGCGTTGAAGCCAATATAAGCGTGTTTTGTTCTGACGTCAGTTCGACCATGATACACCTCGCCGTAAACGCGCTCTAGATAAAGCTGTCGACACTTGGCGGCTTACTTCCTAGCACGCCGATATACCTATAATCTGTTCACGTTTCGTTTGCACCGGAATTATTGCAGGCCCCAAGAGCTATGGAAATATTTCCTAAGTCGGACAGGTCATCTACAGATAGATAATCTAGGTCAAACTCTAGATCACAGCCTGCTGTTATGACAAGTTATGGAGGATCTGTACTATACAGATCCCACCCAGAGCAAAGGCCCTATATCATGCAGATCATACGACTCCGACCCAGCAACATGAGGTAGATGACGCAGACCAAGAATATACATTCCCTGGCAGGTCTAGATCATGAAAGGGCAACAAGTGATCTGTCACATGTTTGAAAGCCTCGGGGACAAGTTTCCCACCAGTTCTACTGGGGCGAAGACGCCGTCGGAGTCCGTCGTGGAGACCGCGAAATCGGAGAGGTGGTACGACAAACAGGAAACGTCCACTTCCAGGGCATCGCTCTCTCCGTCGCCCAGCGCCGCAGGGGAGACCGCTGCCACGACCAAGCCATCTTCTTCCCACTCTCGAGTCTGGTTGTTATAGTAGGCGCACCACGGCGTGTCCGAGCTGGAATTTAACGACGCCTTCATCGTGATGGTCACTGGCGCCGCCAACGGAACATCCTGGGTTTGGCATCAGTACGGGACCGGAAGGGAAATATCGCCACCTAGACCCCCCCTAGGCCGAAAGTATCGACACGGTGTTTGCGGCTACGGGCTGTAGACGTGTGCTATTACGGAGGACCATAGTAAACACTAGTAAATAGGACCATATATTGTGAGTAAAAATAGGTAAATATATAGGTTTTAGTGTATACCGTAGGTCCTATTTACTATCGCCCCCCGTGCTAGGATAGGAATAGCATTGTTTTGGTCAAGACATATGTGACTGAGGGATGGAGGTACGGCGCGTGCTATATACGATAGAAGAGGAACAAGGTATACCTTTTTTTGGCTGAAACGTTCTCTGAATGGCGTACTAAAGGCTCCTTAACCCCAACTCGACGGGATTTGATTGTTGTGTTGTAATGTGTTTTGTCCCATTTTGTACTTAGGCTATGGACTTGTTCATGGGGGAGACTTTGTGTACTCGTAGCTTCCACTATAATCAGTTTCGGAGTGAGGTAAAGAAGCTCCTCAAGCGATCACCCTCAGACACAAAACACATGGGGCGCCTCATCCGTGCTTTTGCAACAAGATTCGTCGTATGCCTGCTGTATCTGTAAGCCGTGATACTGTTCATCGGGGGTAAGCTTAGCATTGTTTGTTAAAGTCAGCTTTTCTGTGAGGTGCTGTGTGAGTAAACTCTATGTAGGTCCTTCAGTAAGGAGCATAAGAAACTCAACGTGCTGCCCCGACCCGGGCCTACTTGGAGGAGCAATACTCCGGAGCATACCATCACGGTATTCACCTATATTCGATCGTTACATCTACCGAAATAAAAGTGTATCAACACTCCTGCTTATGAACACATTCTCGGTCGGCTCTTACACTTCCGTCGTCGCTGCTGGTAAGCCTCACGCTCGTCACCCCTCCCTCCGCCGCCTCCGACGGTCGTCCATTTAGACTGAACTCCATGGAGCCGAGGGTGACTGCAGACGTGGCCGCAGCCTCAAACGCGGCAAGGTGACGGGACCGGGTAAATCCGCGAAGGGGAGCCTTGCCTCGCCCCCAGGAAGGTGCAGCACTTGCTGACGTCATCATCCTCCGCCTTTGGGATAAACTGTCTGAGGTCGCTTCAGCAAATGCTACTTTGGACGTTCCTGGTGCATCGACGGCATATGTTTGGGGAACACGGACGGGGTAGTAACGGTGTTATTCCGCATTTAGCGGTTTCGCGCCTGAAATACCAAAGCATGAACTCTCGACTGCGATACTATGATGCTCCGAATAAGACGGCACCCTGTCAGGGAAAACGTTTGAGTCATGTTCAAGTAGCACACATATCCTCTATGCCCGGTTTAATTTGCCATGTGTTAGATCTCTTGCGTGTTTTCTTGTCCCAGACTCCCACTACACACGGTATCGAGCCCGATGTGTAATGGGAATAAGCAACGTACACCCGGAAGTCTTGACATATATGAAGTGAGTGGGTTGTATTCACTCACCTGCGATAGAGGTGATGCCGCCCGTGTCTGACGTCACGGTACAACTCACGCTCACGTATGTGCTGTCAAACGTTGCTGCCTCTTCGCCGTCTTCAGTCCCAGTCTCCATCAGGCCCATGATGGACTGCACGATAGATGAGACACTGGGAGCAACCGCATCGACATCGTGCGACGCAGCAAGGGGAAACATGTTGAAGTAGGAAGATTCATACAAAACCAGTAAGGCAGCTGGTGAGCTGTTATATGCCGGAAGGAGATACAGTGATGCATTCGCTAGGGCAACAACACACTTACGGGAGACCATAGTAAACACGAGTAAATAGGACCGAATATTGTTCGTAAAAATAGGTACATATATAGTTTTTCGTCTGTACCGAAGGTTCTATTTACTATGGTCCTTGCCCGTAATAACTGTATGCGGCATGGCAGCGCAGTAGTACATAGCACTCCCAAAGCGACACCCCAGTTGAAGTTGAACATTTCTCACTTTCCTCCGATTCGCCCAAGCGTGCTGTCGTCCTCTACATCCATGGCGCCAAGGACGCCATCCAGAATCTCGACGGCTGGGTCAGATATGGTAGAGTCCCATCGACCTTCCTCGAACGCGTCCGCCAGAATCACTGAAGACGACGAGAGGAGATCGTCCTAGAGAGAGATATTCGAGGTAACAACCCCATGCGTTACAGCTCATTAGCAGCACGATACGGGACGTGAAGCAGAAACCAAATGATATTTCACAGAAACAGTACGCCGGATATCGGGCTGCATAGCGCAAGACGCTCCGCAGCAGGCACGGCCGAAGACCCTGCTTCCAGGACGCAACTAGTGTGCTTGTCAAACTGCGACGCATTGAGAGGAGGATACGTGATGGGTGGGTAAATATATTTTGGATCTATGTAACGATATCCATCGAGCGTTGAGTTTATATCCGGAGGGGGGTCATGTCGTGCACGGCTGTAGTCGTATGACCATAGACCCTCGCATCCCTACAATGCCGGGACGGAGCACGTTGGGTTTTCACCAACCAGGAAGACATTGCTTGCACCAAGCGCGAAACGCCGTGAGGTATTGGGCGAGTCGCATGGAGAGTGAGCTGCATCCGGCTAAGAGCCGCCTCTGAGGCGGACTTGCATATGGACGACAGTTTCAATGAGTTAATTTAATTTCTGGTGTGGCCACTTCCTGAGACAGCAATGGGAGCACTATGTAACTGCCTCGTGGGTGCCTTACCATATACACACTACGCGATGCGACCATTCCCCTTGTGCGGAGCAAAGGTTCTCCACCCCGCAAAAATGATCTAACTCGACCGCCAGCTTTGGTGACCGCCAAAATCACAACGGTACCCTGGTTGTCTAGCTCACGCAGTGCGAGGCGTGTTTTACAGCGTCGTTTCCAACCGACGCCAACCCAACCTATAAATATATGGACTGGGGGGGGGGTGCTCATGTCGCGCACGGCCGTAGTCGTATGACCATAGACCTACAATGTCGGGACGAAGCACGTTGGGTTTTCACCAACCAGGCTGGGAGGGGGGTTAGGTGTATGGTATCCAAATCCCCGGCCACCCTCGTGGATAATTAATTAATTTAGTGAAAGGGGGGGAACAATATCCAAGTGTTGAGTGTCGGTTCTCGAACCCAAGGTGATATATCACCTGAACGGCTGACCCCACAGCCTGGCCTTCTCTCGAGATGAGCACTAGAACGCCCATGACGCTCCCTGCGGTTTCTGTACTATATCCCAGCGTCGCGTAGGCGTTCGCCATGTCGCTTATCATCACACCAAGGAGGTCCTGCGCATTCACCGTATATATCCAAAGATGGGTCTAGTTGTTGATGGACGTGGACGAGAGAGGAACAGCGAAGGCGACATGACTTCCCATGCAGAGCGAGCATTCCCCCCCCAACGTTGCCCTAGGTACCACACTGGCAGGGGTTAAGGTGGAAAAATGTCTTGTACAATACGTGGAACCAACACAATAAGCACCCGAATGTTTGAGGTATATATAATACAAATAGGAACGGTGCTCCATCTCGAAAGGGATGGGTGGTAAGTCGTAAGATTTCTAACGCAACCAAACAATTAGTACCCTCCCCTCCCTCCCGCCAGCATTGAGGCAGGGACACACACCGGACCCACATAAATACACAAACCGGATTAATGCTGAGGCAAAGCGTGACAACAGACCGGTGAGGGTTTGTCCAGAACAAGTATGTTTGCCGCCACACGTCTGTTTTCCGCCGCCACACGTCTTCATGAGCTTGAATCGGTCTTCCCCTTCGGAACGAGATACGAGTACTAGTGCCAGCACGTTATCCAAAACTCATACAGGATTAAAATGTACTGTACACATGATCGGATCCCATACTAAACAAAAAGCATGGTCTAGTTCTTTACACTGCACTTTCCGTCGAACAACCCTGAGCCGTGACCATATATGCCCTACCTGATATATGTTGGCGTTCGTGCCATTGGAAGAGGGGTCCGTGCTAGTTAGCTCTTGAAGGGCGACGGAAACGAACGCCCGGACGACAGGCGTAGTTTGGCCCGGCGTTTCCTTCGCTTTCGCGCTGGCTTCCGAAAATTTGTTTGACATTGCGTCGGCCACATCCTGCTTAAATACACAAACCCGCCATACGATTCAACGTAAATGGTTGCATGCGGAGACCGAAAAAATGGCCGTTGCGATTACAGCACAACTAACCAGTGGCCTTCTTGCCACCCCCGTACACTGGGCCAGAGCACAGTTTTAGCGCATCAAAGTTGAATGTCAACATAAAAGTCACGCGTGGGTATGTCGTAAGAAACCCCAAAGCACGGAAGAATATACTCGTACACCAAATACACCGTTCTCCAAACGTTGGCAGTATTAGCGTGTGGGAGGCTACGAGTACAGCGTTTGCTTGTTGAGTGCACGTAGTGGTCGATAGCAATCCATGCCAATGCCAATCCGACACAGGAAGGAATATCTGCGTGCTACATCTCAAAATTTAAACTCACAGCGGTTCTCAACGATTCGCCCCAACCAGTTACGCGGACGCTCACGGTGTCTCCGTCTGCATCGCCGTATGACGTCGTGGAAGCGCCAAACGTATCCGATATATGCGCTGCGTGTGGGTTAGTGGGGGGGGGCAACGGTTTGGGCGAAACGTTTGGGGTCGTGCGAACCGGTACTTGTCTGACTTGAGGACCTCAACCGGTCCCAGTGACAAAATATTACCACAGAAGGCAAACACTAACTGCAACCTTATTATAGGGGTGGCGGCTTAAGTTCTGAATATCCTACCGTGGGAGTCGTCGCCTCTGCTTTTGCCGCCTCTCTGCATTGTGTGGTTATTTTTCGCGGGGTCTATCGTGGCTGCCCAGAGTCGCCGAGGCGGGGAAGCGCAGACTCGGCAACAATATGACCGTGGAACTATGACAGATTGACCCGGTGGAAGATACAGGTATGGCTAAGGCGAAGGGCACCGTAAATGGTATCTCGTAAAGTCGTTCCTCCCTACGTATCTCTGGAGGTGTATACTCACCTGCAATTGACATTGTGTAGTTGTGCACAGATTGGCCGAGAGGCAAGGTCCCCGCCCACTCCGGCGACTCCGACGCATACATGGACAGGCCATACAACGGCGTTTGGACGCCCTGATTATCATATCGGACGACACAGAAGTTTGGCGAGGGCATGCTTGTGAGCAAAAGGGATTTTCCCATGCGTGTCAAGATGCAAAATACTTGGAGGATAAGTTTCTGCCACCCTTGTTGGAAACGACGCATGCTACCTTGAAGTAGAGGTGCACCATTTCTTTTTCTGAGGTTCCACACTCGAGGAGCTCCATACCTCAATACCTGCAGTAGTCTAAACACTGACTCTGGAGGAAAATAAAGGTGCTACCCGATAAACAAAAACTGTCATGGCCTAACTATGCAATGAAAACTATTGGGATGAAATAATGAAGTGCGACGGTTTTGAGTGAAGAGGCCCGATAATTCATAAACCGTTTCGTCCAATAGGTGCTGCCTCTGTCGTATCTGCACGAACCATGTCTTAGTTTGTGAGGTACATGAAGAGGATATTTGTGGGTGAATATGTGTTGTCAAGACGACGGCTCACTCTAACAAGTGACTACCATTTGTGATGCCACTACTTGGCGCTCATGTTCGTACGGAACGTGTATACGTATATTATGCTGTAGTTGTTCTCCCTAGAAAGAAAACGCCGGGGGGGGGGGGTTCTAAGCCGCGTCAGCGAGAGGAGAAACTACAGAGAGGGCGCAGTCTGCGACATATGTGCCTTGTTGTCTCCTGGGCACAGGATCACGTAGGTGTAGGTTTACATCAAAGAAGACGGGTCATGCCAACAGCAACATGTATCATGTGTGGCGCAAGGATTACCTGTCCATTCGCGTACGAGAAGGAGTATGAAAGCGGAAGATCGTCAGCGTCATCGGTCCACTCAAGGCTCTCCAGTACGAAAATATCCA
Source organism: Saccharina japonica (assembly GCA_008828725.1). Taxonomy (NCBI): domain Eukaryota; class Phaeophyceae; order Laminariales; family Laminariaceae; genus Saccharina; species Saccharina japonica. The sequence continues at coordinate 193,693 of MEHQ01000660.1, forward strand.
CCGCGGCAGTTCCATTTGTAGGGCTCGCCACAACATGTCCTCCGTAGGGGGGAGAGTTGATCAGGACCGAGAGCTGGGTATAACCTTGACGTGGAGAATGGGACGGTTGCGTCAGTGAGACATCAGTGACGATTCACCAAGCTATGGGGTCCAAGCGACTCCTCCTCCTGGACGAGTGAACGAGTGGAGTTACATCGAATGTATCCAACTATTGCTATGATGTTTTTCAGTGCATTGCTTGTTTCAAGCGCAAAGAGGCAGTACCGAAGCCCTCACAGATATCGCACCACACGTGTGGACACAAATCCACCATAAAGTTTCCTATGGAGTCTATGACCCGTTGAGTCGATTCCCTCTAACGGTACGATTAAAAAGGGTGGCGTTGCTTTGCCCTCTTTGCGCAATACAAGAACACAGTCCGCTGCTGCGTTGCATATTTGCTAGCAACACCAAGGAGCAATCAAGGAAACGACGCAGGAATTTTGTGCATATACATCAAAAGGGTCACGGGACTCGAGCAACCCCGCAGGCACAACACGAGCTGCAAATGTCAACGGATGGGCTCGCCTTCATTCTGTGTGGCGAGTTCGATCGCAGAGAGGCGAAACACGTAAGAAGAACCTGCAGTAAGCACGTTGGGTCTAACCACCAGACTGGGCCTGCCGTTGCGTTCGGATGCGGGGGTTAAGCATTGACTCATGAGCATCAGATATGTACGTGGTGGCTGGGTCTAGCACGTCTCAAACGTAAAAAACAACGATGCAAAGTGCATCCGTACAGATAGACGTAGTATTCCCAGGAAATAAACTTGAGTGTTATGCGCGTGGGAGGGGGGAGGGGGGTCCAGGACTGTACAAAGCTAGTCCAAAACACGACCACGAAATGGTTGCCTAACACGTTTCGAAAAGCTAGCACTTTATGTCGTATCTGTGGAACTCTAAAACTTTCGCACCCGGTTTGAGAGCTGGAAAAGAACGTCGCCCAACCCTGTGTCTCCGTAGAAAGATCGCCACTCTCCTGTTTAGCATTGAAGAAACCATAGAAGTCGCGGAGTTACGTAGCCATGGTCAAAGACAAAACACGATAATAAGGTCCGTATCGACGTCTGACCTCCCTCCAGTCGATGTGTCACCTAACAGAGATGCCTTGTTATCTAGACGTAGCCCTTACATATCAATACTGAGACGAGCCCACATCACCTGCGTCCAGAGCATTTCGTACTCTGAAGATGCCTCGACGACGCCGCCATAGAGCACCAGCTTCGCGGTGGGGTCGAACTTTTCGCTGTCCTCCTTTGCCCACACAACCACTTCGGGTGCATCGTACCCCACGATCTGAAGGACCGGGTTCGGCCGCGCGCCGTACGTGTCAGCTTCGTATTTTGTACCATGTAATGAAAAATACATATCAAGGGCAAGTCTGCTAGCGAACCCTATGTGCGTGCTCGCTATGGTTTGGCCCCTGAAAGCGGATCGGTTTCTTTTTAGTCGAAGAGACACGGTATGCCTACTAGTACTGTAGTCTCGATTGTTTCCACTCGACACTGCGGAAACTGCAGGGTATACGCGTCATTGGTTAAAACACTCGCTATCAGTGTAACGTCAAAAGTCATCAAAGCTTACGTTGGTAAGCTCGTAAGCTCTAACAAGTGTTTGGCATAGCTGACACTCCTCAGCTATCGCCTATTACGGCGGAAGAGGGCCAATGCCAAATGCGCGTAATCGCGGCGAAGGGACTCCTCGCCTGCACTTTGACGGCCACAACATCCGATCGAAACTTGGCGAAAATATCGGTGGCGTCGACAGTCCCCTTGCTGACATTCAGGGAGAACTCATACACCTGCATGCAGCGTTTGCACAATACTCATAGGTTACACGAGGAAAGCCGCCGGGAACGTGTTACCAGGTACCTATCCCCCCCCCCCCCCTGGTTGACCGCATTCTGCGCAACACAGGAACAACCTTGTACGGGTAGTTCGAGACCTTTGTACGGCTAAACCACAGCCGGTTGGCTTACAAGCTCGCGTGCCCTTTCGACTCGCCGTGATGCATGAATGGTGAAAACAGACGGCATACCGCGTGGTTCGTACCCCACTAGCCTGCATTAGGTGGCCAGCGGTTCGCGCCAGAGAGGCACTCAAACCAGAGAGGATATCTGCTGTTCCATATAATCGACAGGACTATTACGGGTGCCCATAGTAAACACTAGTAAATAGGACCAAATATTGTTAGCGAAAAAAGGTGTACATATAGTTTTTGTGTATGCCGTAGGTGCTATTTACCATATATGGCCCTCCGTAATAATCAGAGAGCTGACTGCAGTGGAGCTCATCTCGCTCTCCAGTCGAGAAAGTGTATGTCACACCCTTGGCCCCTTCGCCGTTGTGTTCAGTCGTGGCAGCATGTTATCTTACCGTGCCGGATTGTAATTGCTCGGCTGGAACGGTGAACGTTTCGGTGTCGCCGGTGGAGTATGAGCTCGAGAGAGTGGAGCAATTTTCCGAACATGACCAGGCAAACCTGTACGCCATGGGACGAAACAGAGGTCAGATCACGGTATCTACAGATACGCGACCGACAGCGCCTGGAAACGCGCAGTTTCTACGCAAGCTGCTACGTAGGTGAATAGCGGCCACACGAGAGGCGAGCTTCGCTCTTCTTGATGAGCCCTTATCCGGTACGATGTGGTAGATATCCTACTTTGATTGACGCGGCAAAATGCGATTACGAATAGTTTGAAATGTACGATGTGCTGCAAGAAGCAGGGCCCGCCAATGTAGAAAAAAACAACATCGGTATGGACGCCCTGGGCGAGTGCACAAGTCTGTAAGTCGCACTACATGCACTCAACATTAATCCCCGTCACGCTTGATATTCTGGCAATGAATGGTCTATACCCCACACCTTGTGGAGAGCTCTGCAATGTCGTCTTCATCCACCGAGGCGCTGCCGTCCAGCACGAGGTCGGCCCCTGGAATTGGCCAAAATATGTTTCGAAGGGCGAGCTGGTCGGAGACTACAAAGCGATATATTCCACATCGTATAGAGCAAGCTGGAGCAAAAACCTACTTACCTCTTGGTATCTCCATTCCAAGATATGCAAGATATACCCCCCTTATTTAGACGAGGCTGCGATTGCGACGTATACACCGTGCACAGCCTACGACAAGGGGGTGCGAATCCTGACATTCAGAGTGCACTGGGACGCTCGATATTCGAACACGGAGTGGTCGTCGTAAACCAAAGCGCAGAGTATGCTGCTCGCAACTATGGGTGCTCCATTCCTAACCCTCCTTAATGACTTGCGGATCTGTCGGACGCCCAGACTGGAATTGGCGCGTGCTACGGTAGAGGCACTGTACCTTTTTTTGGCTGAAGCGTTTCCTGAATGATCTATAAAAGGCTCTTTAACCCCCCTAGAACCGGTTCCCCAGTTTTGGGAGACAAACTACTTGGGATTAGTGTGGGATGAGGTTTGAAGTTCAGAACGGGTTCACCCGAAATCGTCGGAGTTTTAGTCCATGATTTGTGTTGCACGATTGTTTCATGATTGTACTTTGAGGTCATGGGGATTGTTTATCCGGTAGCACTTCTTCTTTTTATTTTCGCCCTCCCAAATCAGGTTTTGGATGCGGCATAGAGCTCCCCAAGTGATCACCCTCAGAAGGCAGAAACATGGCCTGTATTCAGGTGCACCTCTATCGGGCCACCCCGGAGAATGTTTTTCGGTGCAATGTGCACCGACGTTTCGTTGAAGAAAACATCTCCGCCGCATACGAACCAGTTTCGGTAAATATATTTCGACTGAAAGCAGCTCTTCCAATCCGATACCACGTGAGTCATGACCACCATTTGCATATCTTGACATAAAGAGGTACTGGTATGGTGTACTCATCCAAATATCATCAGCGCAACGGCCTTGAATTACCTGCAGAGTGTATGCGATACTCCCCCCCACTGACGTATGCCCGCATTGACCCTTGCTCGACGACCACCTGGGTGCACGCCCGTTCAAGTCGACATCACGAACGTTCCGAGGTAGGCATGCGTCCATCAGATTGTGAAAGGCCCGAAACAAACCGATGTCGACACTCACACACGTGACAACTGGACGAAGTGGCGCAAAAAGATCCACAAGATACATGAACGCGACGTCAGACGATCCTATCATACTTCGTATATGCCATTCAGTCTCATGACCGTTTTCACCCGACAACCTTTTCTGTTTCAATCTTCAGACAGGACCGCTCTACCAATTGCCTACGTTAATTGGAAGTGTCCAGCGAAAGGCCGACTCGTAGGAACACCCGGGGTACAGTACTGCTGCGCACCTAGGAAAAGGTGTTGGAGGGATGCAAGGGTGTGTACTCTTCATATAACATGTGAAATTGTGATGGAGGGTTGCAATGGTTGCGCTTCCGTACCTCGACAATCGCCGAGGAGTTCAGGTCGGAGACTCGAGAGGTCACGACGCCGCGGAAGAGGTAGGCCGAACCCGCGTAGCCAAGGCCGTACTGTGGTATGGTTAACTTCGTCGGGTCGGGACCCGCGAGGGCCTAAGAGCGCAGGGTTGAAGGCGAGCAGGGGCAGCGAACGCTATATGTACATAACCGTTTGAACTTCTCGCTTTCTCTTGTTTCCATAGTAGGCTTAAGTCGAGCGTGGTGCTTATTCGGAACCATGCGGTTGATATGCCGACGAATATTATGCCAGACTGAGAGCATGATGGGCATTCGATGGTTGACGATCCGAGTCAAGAACAAACCGCAAGTGATCTTTCTCGAATATAATACAATGCGTACGGTGGTCGGGAGGTAAACAGGCCCGTGCCTCGTTCCACTATGACGACGAAGACGCGGGCTACGATACGATAGAGGAGGTATATCGTTTTTTTTAGGCTGTTTTTTTTTCTGAATGATCGGGCTCCTTCACCCATTCAGAACTGAATAACTTATCCCACACAAATTCCAAGCATTTTGTCCCCAAAGACGGGGGACCGGTGCTTAAGGGGTTGACTTCAAATGGTCAGACTTAGGCCATGAGACTGTTCACCGGGTATGTAGAGCTTTTACTATCACCCCAAATCAGGTTTACTAGATGCATGCTACGGTAGAGGGTTATCACGTTATCACAGGAAGAGCTCTATGCCTTACTCAAAAACCGATTCTGGTTGGAAATAAAAAGCGCTATATATATATATATATAGCAGTACCCGATAAGAAATCCCATGGCCTACAGCAAGCATGAAATGAAAAAATAGTGCAACACAAATCATGGAACTCCGACGAATCTGGGTCAAGAAGGCCCGACCGTTTTAGAATTTGTTTTAGTAGCAAAAACGTGCTATCTACGGGGGACCATAGTAAATATCATATAATAGGATCAAATATTGTTAGCAAAAAGGGGGAAATGTTTAGGTTTTTGTGTATACCGCAGGCCCTATTAACTATGGTCCTCCGTAATACCTCTCTCTCGTAGCACGCGTGACTACTGCAGGTATAGAGGTCCTCAAGTGAAGAGCCGCAGAAAATGTACTGTACGCAGGTGCACCTCTACCGAAGCATGCGTCCGGGGTCTGGGGAGCAATTCCACGGTAGGGGTACCACTTTTTGTCTCTGTATAGTTTTTGACCAGTTGAGCTCCTCGCGTGAGTAACCACCGGATACGACACCTGGTACATGTTTTACTGGTATTTTTGTTTTTGCGCTACCGCATTGGAAGGTTTGGTCGGGTTGCGCGAACGAATGTTTCCGAAGTCGTGTTTCGGGCGAAATATTGAGCTCCTCATGTGAAGAACTCAGACAATTCTGCTACGTCCCTACCGTGGGATGAGTCCTGGCACACTACTGCCCACTTCCACCTACGTATGGCGACAAAGTCTGGCACGCTACTCAGCAATCTGACTGTTGCTCTCGAGCGAGCAGCGACCAGTCCTGGAGGAGGTGATTCGTACCGCAAATGCCTCTGTGCCGAGCACTTCGTAGCCGGGACCACCTACTTCTTCCCACGCGTAGGATAACGATGAATCGTCCCCTGCGGTAGTGATGAAAGACAAACCAACCCAAAACGAAAACGACGGCAGCGAGGGGGCGAGGGGCAGGAGCGCGTACAAATGGCACACTATTATTAATAGGAGAGCTTGAGTGTTTCTTTGCCTCTGAGCAGCTAGTTTAAGGCGCCATCGGCAACTAAATTGGGGGGACATTTTGGCCACACTAGCTAAACCAGAGCTCGGCAGGGTGTTCACACGCTAGCACGCGACTCGTCCCAAGGGTTGGAGGTATGGTACGGCAGAGGCGCACCTGTATACAGGCCATTTTCACCTGTATACAAGCCATTTTCTGACGGTAGTCACTTGAGGAGCTTTGTATCTCACCCAAAACTGGTTTGTTTTTCGAGAAAAATGAAGGTGAGACCCGATAGAAAACACCACATATGGTCTAGGTAAACAACAACGCATACTGTAAGAGGAAAAAATGGAATTCCGTCGAAATTGGGTTTTTAAGGAGCCCCGTCTCATTCAGGAATTAGTTTAGCCAAAACATAAAGGTGCTACGGTGCCTCTATGGCAGCACGCCTGGGTAGGGGTTGCACGCTTCGGCGTCGTTATTTCATGACTCGTCAAGATCGCCAAGTTTAGCAAATGTCGGTTTTGTATGATACTTTATTTGATTTATTTGGTACACGACTAGGCTACAGTAGTGGCACATATATATGTATATATAAATATATATTTAAAATTTTAATATATATCCATATAGCGGTCGGGTTGCGTGAACACACGTTATTCGAAGTCATGTTTCGCGTGAGGTATTGAGTTTCTGACGTGAGGAGCTCAGAACACAAGCCACCACCCCTATAAGGCACCACCACCCTTACCGTGTCCGGAGGGTTCTTACCCGAGGAGCTCTATATATATGTACCCCGCGCAAAAAAACTGGTCTTGAAAAAAAATGAACACTTAACACGATGGGCAGTCCGGTGGCCCAACAGCTAAATTGGACCCCAGCTGTATAGGTTTTGTCGTGTAAAACAACCTACGATTACGTACAGTGATATTTGTTCTTCGTGTAAAACAAAGCAGGATCCCAACTATAGGGGTTCTCCGTATATAAAACAACATGGGACTCCGCTGATAGGAGTGCGTACTGTTGTCCTTATCTTGAGGCACTCCATCAGGCACAAGGCGTTACCGTCAAACAGTTCCACCCCTCCCTATCGCCAAACGCCAGTAAGGCTATCGATGCAACCCGCACCCGCTAGGCCACACTTTCAACTTTGCCCAACACTCACACGCACAAAGAGAGATCAACGACGGCAGACGACATCAATGAGCAGGATTTTGGGCTTTGTTATCAAAGGTCGCAGATGTTTTCAATGGCGTTAGACGGGCGACATCTACTTAGGTGACACTGCTTTCGGCTTTTGTTTGTATATACCGGTCTCACCGCACGCTCCTGCTTCGGCGACCATTCGTAAGGATGTCCAACGGCTTCTCCTTACTATTCTCGTCGAAGATCCCAGAACAACCACGGACGGAATGTCTTCCGCTCTGGTCGGGTGTAATTGTTTATCGGCACATAGGTCGGATGGCAGTGTCTAAATTTCATTTTTTTCACGCAGTACAGAGGAGTGCAGCACTATATCATTGTACTCGGTGTACTCCACAAATGAACTCGCGAGTAATATGCACAGTAACACATGCATGCATGGTTTGTTTTACACGGGTTATATATGAAACCGCGATCACCATACTAACTCTTACAATTTGAAAAACCTTGATCCGAAACGCTTGGGACAAGCAACATGTATGAAAATATCGTAAACAAGGGGATCATAGAAATGCCACTCCGATGAAGAAAATAGATTATCTCACATGCGAAGAAGTGACGCAGTGGCGTTGTCTGTCATGCCGAGGAAATTCGTCACCGTTAGTGACACCGTGATCTCATCTCCCACACCCAGCACTGTCACGTTTATGGTCGCTAGCAAGGAGCCATTGAAGGGGGCGAAGGCATCCCGCAGCGCGTCGTCAGCCGCTATTGGAGTTCCCGTTGAATCGGCGATGTCCCAGATTGCGGAGAGCGTACGCGAGGCCCCGCCGGAGCTTGCTCTGCCGTCAAAGGTGACCTCACCACAGAGACCCACCGTCTGCATGGACGCGCGGAGTAGGTATTTGTGCCGTGAAAAGCCGTTCGTTCGCCATGGGGAAGCGGTGTTGCTGCCGAAGACAAGTTTAGTTGTTTCCCGCTTAACTATATACGTATATGCGGTGATGGTTGAGCTCGTTCTGCGTTGATCGGTTTAGCCTTGTTACTCGCCTGATTACGCTACTGGAATCTACGATTTGGGTCTCAATGTGCACACTGACGTGTGTGTCTTCCTGACCGTAGCCGTATCCCATCATCTGGTATATTTCGCACGGGTACTCCCCTTCAGCCCCTCGAAAGCAATAGCCCCGACGCCCGAGGGTAGATGGATGGGGGGGAAGGGACACAACAATGGCGTGAAACTGCAAGCCAAGGTTATACGTATGGACACAGAGTATGTTTTCGCGAATACATTTAGAACCGGGCAAAGACATGCGTCGTGCGACGAGGCGGTAAGAGGTCGGGAGGCTCTCCAGCAGTGTGGCTAAACATCTCGCCTACCGTGCTAGCGCTGCCGCGATACCGTCGGTGTTCGAGGCGACGGGAAAACTCGACAGTGTGCACGGAGCCGTGGTGCTGCGCAATACCCCTTCGTAATGACGCGTCAACTCAAAACCCATTCCAGAATGAAACAACTCTAAGAAAACATGTCCCGATCTGAGGGTTTAGCCTTGCATGGCGCGTACCACTGTAGTTTCAGAAACGAAACGAGGGACGCGTGCTACGATAGACGTAGCACTTTTTTTGGCTGAACTCGTGTCTGGATAATATGGCTCCTTGACCCAAAATTGTCGAAGTTTAATTGTTGTGTTGGAAAAAAAAATCATTGTATCCTTACAGTAGGCATGATATTTTTCGTCAAATTCAAATTTCGGGTGAGGAAGTTAGAGGTCCTCAAGTGACTATCACCCTCTAGCAAAAAAGCATGGTGCACCTGTGTACCGTATCATGCGTCGAGATCGTACACATTACCTGAGGCGCAACCAAGATCGCCGAGGCTGCTGCAGGGGTATCCGGCGGTAATACTGCCGTGCATCCTGACGATGATAGCAGCGCAAAGGCCTCCGTGCGCACCCCACCGTCTAACAAGGTGATGGACGACCGATTTTCACACCCTGTGGTCGTGCTTGATGCAGGCACAGCAACGGCTCCGAGCCCCATGTAAATGTTCAGCTCTCGACTCCCCACCCATTCACCTGTACCAAGGTTGTCGTTGTTCAAATTGGGGTTGTTACAGATCGTATCACGGAGTAGTATCGTGATCGACAGTACTTGTAGTACCGGTGCTCGAGCAGATGGCAGAGCAAAGGGAGGTCGTCATGTCAACACGAAAACGAACTATTCGTCAGCACACCGGATGAGATGTTTCCGTCTAACCCAGCACGACAAGGGAAACACTTTCTCGAGCCACCCTGCATTTGGGAAACGTGTCGTCAAGATTGGCGACCTCCGCCGACGCCGCGCTACGGAAAATGTAGCACCTAAAGTTGCTGAGGCAACAACGGACGTCAAGTAAAACCGAAGACTAAGCCGCCGATACCCAATCGCGGGCAGGCTAAGGATTCACATAAACTACCTTGGAAGCTATAGTACGAATATGATCTAAAGATAAGGCATGTATATTGGCTAGATCTTCCTATTAGGAGATCGGCCAGTCCCAACCGTTGTCTGGGCTCGACGGCACAGCCCCTACAGTATGAGACAGGTTGGTTTCAGAATTTGAGAGTTACTATTTCCAGGGTTTGTTTTTCGATATTGATTCACTGTAGTAGACGCGTGCTGCGATACAAGTAGTCCCAGTGACAATTTTTGGCTGAAACGTTTTTTGAACGATCTACTGAAGGCTCCTTAACCCAAAGTCATTGAAGACTTCCATTATTGTGCTGTAATATTTTCAATAGCAGACTCAGGTAATATAATTGTTCATCGGGGATGACAGCACCTTCAATTTCCTCCGAAAACTATTGTTTGGTGACGCATGTATGGAGCTTCTCAAGTGAAGAGCTCAGAAAACAATCACAAGGCACCCCTATCGTAGCATTCATCAGCCTAAGGTAGTTTACAGCTGCGTCAGCGTTTGTGCTCAGTGAACAACACCACTCTAGATCCAATACAACCATGCTTTGAGAGCCCCATACGCAAAGGCATCGAAGTAAGCCGCAAGCCTTGGCGGAAATAGGAGATTCCAAACTGCTGTCACCTACTATCGTCACCGTAGTACGGCTCCCCCAAAACTCATGTTGTGGAGATGTGCGCATGTTCTTACATGTGGCGACGTCGCCGAGTAAATCCAAGGAAGCTGTGTCCAACATTGAGGAGCACGAGCCCGGGCCGCTGCCAGACGTTGCGTTTCCCGGATCCAAGAGCATGCTGCTAGGCGAACCGTCAGCTGAAAATCGAAGTGTGATCGACGTTCCATCGTCTGAATACTGGGCCTGGATCGTGATCACGGGGACAAAGACATAACCTTCGAAAGCTGTCAGCGACCTCGGTTTCCAAGCACAGGGTCCATTTTATATATGTTGGTGACGAGGCTATGGATCAACGTGTTTCGCCGCGTAACTTTTCCGCCTATTCTGGTATACTTGAAGCGATGAATTGTTTGCAGCTCTACCACACGCAGCCCGGAAAGGCAACATCTACATGCATTAGCACCAACTCTTAATACCTCGTATAACTCAGGCTCCGGCGTACGCCCCTCAATTCCCACTGACCCTGTTGTGAACGGTACAGTATGTGAGTCGTTAAGTATAGGTCCGTGGATGTACCTGTGGCGTGCGAATAGCGAGGGGGGAAGGAGGGGGGGACTGTACCTTTTTTTGGGCCGTGCTACGATAGAGGTACTGTACCTTTTTTTGGCTGATTTGTTTTTCTGGACGACGGTGCTCCTTAACCCAAACTCGACGGTGTTTCATCCTTCTGTGTTACCATATTGTTGTTGATTTTACACTTATGTAGGTCATGGGATTTTTCGTCGGGTACGAGGCACGTTTTCCCCCCCTCCAAAATCAGTTTTTGACTTGCTATTAGTATAGAGCTCCTCGAGTGACCACGCTCAGACTAAACATGATGCACCTGCATGCAGGCTACCGTAGCATGCGTAGCTTGTCGGACAGTCGTGAAGAAGAGCGTTTCGGCATCGTCGAATAGCTCGACGGTGGGGCAGCAGGCGACTTGAAGGGGTCCTCGGGTGCCGTAGAAAACCCGATTGGCCCTGCGGCCGCAGTTCACAATTGCCGCCTACAACGAACAGGGCTATATTAAAGCTGTCTCACATTTCCAACAGGATATCCGCTCGATGTTCTGCTATATACATATAGTAACCGACTATTAAAAGCCCGCAGCTCACCCCAAGCTTCACAGTGAGCTAGTGTTCGATCGTCTCACCCGCCTAGCAGCGATATCGTACTGTCAGGCTCCATAGAACCGTCAGCCCCTTCTTCGTAGTAAACCACCACTTCTTTGCTGTCGTCGGCCCACTCACACGTCGTGCCGGCTCCCATGGCTTGAATGGTTTGGTTGTTGAGAAGTCTCTCAATCATGCAGCTGTACAAGAGCCAAAGGGCATGTATTCGGTGCGTGGGGGGTCATTAGTTCTATGCATGGTCGCAGATCTCAGGTATGCCCCTCCACCCAGCCCGCAGCGTGTGGCCATGTACATCGAGCGGTGCAGGGCCTTGTATGACTACGGAGGCGTTCTACGAAAGGGGTATGGCTTTATTCGTCAGAAATAAACCTGGCTGACGGACCCCTGCACTGAGGAACTCCCCAATATCGATGGCACAGTTACGCTTTGCAACGGTACTATTTGCTCCATACCTTAGCCATGAGATCGTTGATATCACGGTTTCCCTCGCATTGTCCGGTTTATCCCAAAATCTGTTTTTTGAGTGGGGTATATATGTCTTAAACTAAAATCAAGTGACAGGCCTCAGCAAATTGCTAATTGCATCCCTACCGCAGGACGCGTCTTACGTACGTACGTTTATACTATAGCACAACACAACGCGTTTACGTACGTTGTCATAGCACGCTTTTCGAAGAAGCATGCACCATCATATTGCTCGCTTTCCGCAGCAACTTCACTGACTGTAAGAAGAAAATATATTACTTCTGGCATGCTCACCCCGTGGTGCTCTCTGCACAGACAACTGAAGGCTCCACCCCGCCATCATCACAGTAGCATGCGCTGCCGAATGTTAACGCTACTGCATACTCAGTGTCCACCAAGCCCGCGGAAATGAGTTCTGGCGAGTCCGGGTTGACAGTAGGCGCCGTGGTTGGTGCGGAGGTTGGCACCGGCGTTGGTGCCGGGGTGGGCGCAGGCGTTGGTGCAAGGGTTGGCGCTGGCGTTGGGGCGGGGGTAGGAGACGGCGTTGGGGCGGGGGTTGGAGCTGGCGTCGGTGCTGGGGTTGGAGCAGGCGTTGGTGCGGGGGTTGGAGCTGGAGTTGGTGCGGGGGTTGGAGCCGGCGTTGGAGAAGGGGTAGGAGCCGGCGTAGGACTTGGGGTAGGGGCTACCTGGCAAAGAAAAAGTACAATATTTGCGAACGCGGCAGAGAAAGAATGCGTTCACAAAGGCACAACGACGTGTCAAGCGCGGTGGCACCGCGGGTACGCGATCAACCATAGGCGAGACACAGCACGTGCGTTGATATGTGTATCCCGATTGCTAAATAATCGCAGATAGTCTCGCCTCGAGCTATGCCGCAGCCTGGAGCTTGGTGCAAGCGAGGAGTTGTTACGTTAGAGTTTGGATCCAGTGCGCCGGACATAAATAATTACAGTTTGAAGAATGCGCAGCCTACTAGAATTGTAGACTCACCGCTGGTATGTCGTATGTCAGGACTTGGGTAAAGCCACTCTCCTCCGTTTGTGTAACCTGCCCAGACAATGTGGATCAGTAGAAGCACCGAGGGCCAACAGGGACAATGGGTTGGGGACACGTAACGCCCACCCGAATTCCGCATACAACGTCTTCGATATTGGCAAACATCTAATAATGTAACCGTTCAGTGGGGACTGATGCGCAGCGTGGAGGAACCGCCTCTCTTGTTCGTCGAGCCACATGAATTCTTGTTTTATCACGCGCAGTTGAAGTCGAAAGCGACGGACAACTCTTCCATCTGACGGTCTGGGTGTATGCCTCAGCGTCACGCCGTTGAAATGGTAACATCTCGTCTGCTGCCGGGTATCCATGGACATCGGGTAGAATAGTACAACATGACTCACAAATACGTAACTCTCGTTCAGATCCACAGCCATGGTGTCCAACGAATCAAGGAAACTCGTTGCGCCAACGCAGTCCAGAGTCCTGCCGGTGTCAGCAGATACATAGCGGATAGATAGTACCACGAGAGATACTTTAGCGTCACCACCATTTTGATGAATATATTATATATACATATGTACATATATTGTATGCAAGCCGGTTTATGTGGCAAACACGGCCAAGCATATGCTTTATTTTGAGGAGTCTTAAGGGAGTGGCTGCTGGCTACCAGTACATTAGGGGGGAGTACCTTTTTACGTCCGATAAAATTTCCAGTCGACCGGGCGACACTCGGCCCGAGTGACTCCCCATTCCCTTGGCAGTGCAAAGTTATTTTAGGCTTTAATGTTGTGTTCGCGATACGCACCGACAGGGAATTGTTCGTTACTGTTCGACAGTACCTTTTTCGTTTTCGTTTTTGTTTTTTACATTTTCAATTTCGAGTGAGGTACGCAGAGCCACTCGCCCGAGTTGCGTAAACGCGATGGTGAAAATGGGGGTGTATAATGCATACCCCGCCCTATTATATGGCAGGGTTAGCACATTACTCGAAGAGCTCTACAGGTACTGCTGGAGGAGTGTAGATACCCACCGCAAACGAACATTCAGAAGCAATGCACGGCCTACACCTCGGCCTATTATAAGCATTGTCGGAGAGTTTGTGTTGTAAAACGATACATCACCTCCCGCGAGGAATTTCGGCAGTCAGCCTTCAACTTGTTCAAATAAAATATACCCCCCCCTATGACAGAACGCCTCTGCGTGCTTACGGGGAGGGCAATGGCGAACTTGTCTTTTGGAGCCCACGGGCAGGCGCACTTGCCTTTGGCGGCATCTCAGTGAAGCGAATCGGTTCATAGGTCCACGCCTATCTAGGGGCCATGAATAAAATATTTGATCTCTCATCCGATTTGGCGGGGCTTTCACTGTCCATCCCACGCAGACAGGACGCACTTGGGATACAGTGTGGCGGATCCTATATGCTTCAAGCCAGTCCACCATAAGTGAGGTTGGTCCCCTAGCTTGACGTGTGTAACGCAGCGATCCCCTAGCCAAATCCCCCCCGACCGGCTCCCTACCGCACCGATCCCCGAATGCACATTATACCCACCAATAAACGCATTCCAGGATATTCATAATAGGGCAATAACCAAAAACGGATATACCCGATCGGTTTTCACTCAAAAACGGGTACATGCTGGAATCAAGCGAAAAACACGCCCAGCGAGCCACGCGATTGGCCAAAAACAAATTGTACCCATTTTTGAGAGAAAATGTGCCGGGTACAACTGTAAATGTCTATTATGCTTGGCTTTCAACCGTTTTTGTTTATTTATTTTGGTTAACCGCTTGCCTACAGTGTGCCTCGCTCTCCACTGCGTCTGCGGCCGCTCTTTCGTTGTTTCATTTTCTTTCAAGCTTGTTCATTTTTCACAATCCACTTAGACTCTATTCAACCATTTTACGCACCTGGGTACGTAGTACGTACGTCTTCAGAGTCATATAAACGACCATTCACCTAATATCATGTTGTATGTTTGCACAGCAGTATCAACATACGTATGATATATACGACTGATGTATTTGTACTGTAATAACGATTGCTGCTGTACGTATGATATGTGGTGTATTTCAGGTACACCCTGAGACCAAGTAAAACACACATGCTTGCCGCCAGAACCCTCTGCGTCTAAACACCCCTGATCCCACCCGGGCCTGAACCCTCCAAACATCATCCGGACACGTCTAAGTGTATAGTTAGGCGCCGACAAGTGTGCATGGTTATCCCTACCCCTCAGAAACGGGCAAGATGTGATTTTGGCGTGGGATGTGGTGTTTTGACTCGATTCCATGCTGTACCCGTTTTTTACTCAAACCGGCGCGGGTGTACCCGTTTTTTGGTTATTGCCCTTTGCAATATCCCCAGTCAGTGTGTGGGAAAGAGGGGATATTGCTTGCAACCAGCTGGCGACACCAATGCCGTATACGTATGATGCACTCACAGCTCTCCGCTTCCGTAGTTTCTGGCGTAATACGTCAAGCTCCCCTCCAATTGGCTGAGTGCGAACAGTTGCTGGCAAATGAAAACGACCAAACGTTGGACGGAAACAATGACCCCAGGAGGGCCAAGGAACAGAGAGAAAGAAATCGTCGCACGAAAAACAAAGAGCAGAACCGAGGGGTGTCGAATGCCCGGGAGCTACGCTACTACTACTACTACTACAGTAGTAACCATCTGAGAACGGTACTTTTTTTTTTTGTGGGTTCTGCCGATGGCTGTACTGAAAGAACCAAGGCGACAATTCACACGCCGGTTGTGTCCGACAATGCCCTGAGTGAAAATGAAAATTCGCGTTCGCGTCGATTTTTTTATTTTTCAGTTTTGCTTTAGTTATAGCCTTGAAATGCTATTTTTGGTAAGGATTTCAAATGGTCAATTTGAAATATATTTATTTTCGGCTGGCTCAGGAAACCACATTCTAGACCCGATATTGAAAATGTGTTCCCGGAGGATTGTGGTGACAAGCTATACGATCATCATACAAGTTGTATTGTAGTAAAATATCCATTTTTGATGGCGCTGAAAAATTTTCCGTTTTCGTTTTTTTTCCTTACTGATACTATCCATTTTTGATGGCGCTGAAAAATTTTCCGTTTTCGTTTTTTTTCCTTACTGACAGTACTATCCATTTTTGATGGCGCTGAAAATGGATATTTTACTACAATACAACTTGTATGATAATCGTATAGCTAATCACCACAATCCTCCGGGAACACATTTTCAATATCGGGTCTATAATATGGTTTCCTGAGACAGTAAGGAAAAAAAACGAAAACGGAAAAATTTTCAGCGCCATCAAAAATGGATATTTTACTACAATACAACTTGTATGATAATCGTATAGCTAATCACCACAATCCTCCGGGAACACATTTTCAATATCGGGTCTATAATATGGTTTCCTGAGCCAGCCGAAATTAAATATATTGAAAATTAGCCATTTGCAATCCTTACCAAAAATAGCCTTTCAAGGCTATAACTAAAGCAAAACTGAAAAATATAAAAATCGACGCGAACGCGAATTTTCATTTTCACTCAGGGCATTGTTGGACACAACCGGCGTGTGAATTGTCGCCTTGGTTCTTTCAGTACAGCCATCGGCAGAACCCACAAAAAAAAAGTACCGTTCTCAGATGGTTACTACTGTAGTAAATAGGACCTACTACTGTACGTTACACACAAAAAAACTACCAAGGTATATAAATATATGCATCTATTTTTACACGATTTGAGGTCGAGGGCTCTTCGCTGACAGGCCAACTGATATACAGCTATTTAACAACCGATAGACAGCTCTTCGCAAACAGCCCCCCGAAGCAGCCCAACTGACGTGTATCATAGCCCAACTGACAACTACCCGCGCAGAGCACACGCCAGATAAGGCACACGCCACTTAGGACTTTCCATATTTGTTAATATTTACTATGGTTCCCCGAACTGCTTATATATATATGTAGGTTTAAGCGGTGCGCCATGTACCAACAATCAACCGCGATCGTTTCGCTGCGTACGGGTTCGACATACTGGCTGCCACCCGGCGTGAACTCGTGAGAATATTGCTATGTATGGGAAAACCTTTTGAGGCGTTCCGGTTGTTGTACGCCTACCACCTCCGGTGCTTTTTACACGAAAAAATCGGTGACACTTGCCATTATTAAGGTTTCAAGGGACAATCCCCCAGAAATAAGGCTGTCTTCAGACAAAAAAAACACGTGTTAGTGTGGAGATCCGAGTCGAACGCGCAGAATGACACCAATAATTGTTATCCAAGGCCAGTGATTGTCGGAGAGCTGTTATTTCCAGATTTTATGGATTTTCTCGATTATTTTGTGTGTTTTGTATCAAGATACGGAGGAGGCGTTCTGTCACAATTCGTGATGGTTAACAGAGGGGAAAATGTGAAAATGTCTGGAACGCTAAGCATTCACAATTCAGTATTTCGAAGAAAGAAATTAGAAAATGTCCAGGAAAATAAAACTAAAAATTCGCGAAAATTCAATCGGGAAAAATTGGAAATGTAGGACAAAGGCTGCTTCGAATACATGTCTCACCCGTCCATTCGGCGCAATAGCCATGTAGCTGACCGCACTCGATGCCAGCTGCGTAGGGGTGTTCAGCAGTGTCGGAACTCCGCTGACAACCGAGCAGGGGAACGATACTATATTCCCCGTCCCACTGACCGCCAAGTAAAGCTTAACCAGGCGTAGTCACACGGAAGATTAAAGGCGTGGGTCTCGAGTGAGCAAGAGAAACAAGCAGCAGGCTCAGCGAAACATTGAAACGCATGTGTATCAACGTCCAGCAGGCTCTGGAATGTGTACTCGTAATGCACACAGAGACGCAGTGCACATATATCAGGAACACATCGGCGACGGAAATCACAGGCACTGGGGCCATTTGGATAACTGGACGCCCTACCCGTACACCGCGTGGGTGCACCCCGCCAACACTTAGCGTGATTTTGAACGGTGTACAGTAGTAAGAGTGATGAGAGTAATTAAGAGGGTTCTGCTGCAGTTTCAATGTTCATGCATTTCTTGAGGTACTGCTGCAGTTTGAATGTTAACGAATCTCCATCACCGAGCCACAACGATATCGCGAACTACGCTGAATATTCCTACAGATGAACGAGCTTAACAGTACAGTACCGTCAGGCGTTGATAGCGGCATCTGGCATGGTCAATGTGACAAGGGCCAAGTGAATGCGACAATTAGTTCAGCCGGACAGCATCCAACAAGCACACAGGGTGGCTTGAGGGTCTCTAGAGCTCGCTCTTTACCAGCTACCAGGTATAGTGTGCAACCATTATGCGCCCGTTTACAACGCCTACAGCTCACCGTCGAGTCATCGGGCGCCATCACGGCGTGGTCGGCGTCGGTGACGAGAGTGTCCCCGCTGGTCGGGATCTCCTGTTCTACGACCCAGCCGCTGGTCAAGGATACTCTTACCACTACTACGATAGAGCCCGATGCCCCAATCTGCAGAGTGTGCGAGGATGGACGACTGTTAATGGCAACGAATGATTTGACTACAGTAGTAACATACACTCTATAAGGTAGTGTCCACGTGAAAATGGAGGAGAGGTCAGTCTCTGGTAGAGGTTTGACCACTGGCATACACAAAAGCCGGCCTTCACTCCACATATTCGGCTAACCAGGGGCACTCACTGTTGTTGTTGTTGACAAGCTGTTGGTACGTGCTAGGTCAGGAAGCAAGACTGCACAACGGAGAGCCAGTGAAAGGAGAGATACGTCGAGACTCTTGATCTTACCACCCAGTCGCCAGACGAGTCAGAAGTTGCTGCCGTGATGCCAGCAAAGGGACTGTCACCATCATCGCTGTCGTCTTTCTGAGAAAGCACCTCGAGCGCTCGGGTGTATCGCTCAATCTTGAGCATCGTCACCACAATCTGTGGTACGAACCAGAGGGGGGGCGGGTCATCCTGCTGCCACTAGGGAAATGTCTGCGGTTGCCTTCGTGCAGACGTTACTGTTGTTTTAACATAGTGCTGGTCAACAAAGTTAGATGACACGCTGGAATATTAAGCGAGCTTGTGCGTGAACTACCGGTACTTTCCATACGTGAGTCCAAAATAGATATTTGTCGCTTCAAGGCAATATTAGGCGGGGTATTAGGGGGGAGGGGGGGGGGGTGCACTTCATTTTCATGCATGGCCGTGGTCGTATGACCATAGACTCTCGCATCCCTGCAATACCGGGACGGAGCATGTCGGGCTTTCACCGACCAGGCAGACATTGCTAGCACCAAGCACGAAGCGCCGTGAGGTGTTGGGCGAGTTGCATGACGGGTGAGATGCATCTTATGGGGGCGGGGGGGAGTGGAATATTTCAACTAATGTCTCCATACAAAGAACCAGTTTGAATTACATAAGTGTAAAATTAATCGGTTGATTAATTGTTTTTTAGACGATACACGTGCTTTCGACAATGTACACCAACGCCATGCCACCGAAACAACAACGAACGGTCGTTCCCCCCTTTGCTTTGGGACGTCGAACCAACTCTGTCAAAAACCGATCAGCATGCGAAGCGACGAAACGTCGTGCAACGTCCATCCGCGACCAGGCTCACCAACAAATCGTCGGCGCTTGTCATTCCCACATACACCACCTCTGATGTGGTGGGTGCAGTGAAGCGGCTTACTGTGTTCAAGTCTCTGGAGTTCGGGACGACCGGGTATGGGGGTTCCGATAGAGCGTCGCGGAGGGCGGGCATGGATGTAGCAGGACGCGGGCGACAACGAGTAGGGCTGGGGTGATCGCTGTTAGTTTCCATGATTTTGGGACAACCGTTCGACCACTGTGTGATGCTCAAGACGTACGGTGTGGGTAAACGCGTCCCAGACACATGCTACGTATAGTAGAGTTAGCGACTTTTTTTTCTGTCACACCCCACACTGGAGCGTCTGTCTTAGTAATTATTTTGGAGAAAAACGTGTGCTCAGCCCCGTGGCCTGCTAATGTTTTGTTTTTGCAACAATAATGGTGGAAAGCAATAAGGCATGCCGGATTGGGAGGTAATTTCTAA
Source organism: Saccharina japonica (assembly GCA_008828725.1). Lineage (NCBI taxonomy): Eukaryota > Phaeophyceae > Laminariales > Laminariaceae > Saccharina > Saccharina japonica. The sequence goes on from MEHQ01000660.1 coordinate 213,721, forward strand.
GTTGAGGAACCTCGGTAGACATAAATATTTGCTTCGGAAGAACTAAAAAACAACGCTACCGTCATAGGACGACGGGTCACCGGGCGTCTGGCATACACATTAAAATTACCTGAGTGGGCACGACCTCCAGACGGCGGTAGTGCGGGATAATTAAACAGACGGAAACACTTCGGGTGGTATCAAAATGACTGGACCCAAAATATTTACTTCCCTGCTGCAAGAGGTAGATTTGTCGTATTAATATATACGCAGCGGCAAGCTTGGTCGCTTGAGTCACGCGAAGTCTATTCGACCGACGAACCGCAAAATTACTCAGCATACTGTATGCTCCGCATTTGTTCTCAAACCACGGAGAAGATTTGTTCGATTTCTCGGCCGGCATTTCACTTTTGAGCAACGATGTCGCGTTTGCGGGTTAACGTTTTCCCACTGTGGGTCCTTCTCGGGTTTCTCACAAATCCTACTATTCTCCCATTCTCCTACGGGGTGAGTTTCAATGAACGACGGCAGTTGACGCCCCCCGAGCAAGTGCCAAAGAGAGTCGGGGCTGATTCCCGCGTGGAGCGAACACACGGTACTCCTACTGACGCGCAAACAACATGCGTGCTTAAACCTGTCTTGTACATCCAACTTGTGGTTGCGCGACGCGTACGCTGCTTCAATCACTAATATTTGCTCCTGAACAAGTTGTGTTGAGTCGCTGCCGCATAACAAAGGCTGAGGGGTCACTTCCAATCAGAGTTGAGGCAATGACTCACACCCAATCGTCCGCCCCCAGGTCGTACGTCCTGATCTCCTGCACACACGATCGTCCGTCCACGGGGATTGAGGTCAGCACGAAGTCAACAAATGGAAGACTAAAAAGCAACCAGTGGCACATATCCTAAAACAAAGACGTTCATCTACAGCAGCAGCAGTCGCGGCCGTCTAGCCTGCTAACTCGGTTTAGACATCAAGACCGAGTCCCACCGCCATATCGAACGAAGACACGAAAACCCACATTGTCAGCTGGGTAGACCACAAACACGTGGCTTTTATCCCGGCTTGTGCAAAGCGGCGCGGCGAAGGCGGTGCCAGAACTCTTTGCGTTTATGCCGGATGGAGATTGTTCTTGGTCGCTAGACGGGAGAGTTAAGGCTCCAGTGCTCGCGTCGATGGACAAGCTGTAGAGGCGAAGCTTATCTGACTCGTCCAGCGACGCCAACAACACCTGGTTATATGGCACGTGGCCGCCCTCATAGGCCGCACATGGGAAACTAGGTCGAAGGGTGGTCGTGCACTGGTTGGCAGCGAGGGACAAACACCAGACCCCTCGCTTCATACAAGATGCATTGACATTTTCTCCCATAATCATTTGCGTACGTTTGAACCAACGACAAAGACCGTTTTTGCGCGTGACCTGCGGGCACGTATGGTCGATGTAACAGGGGCTCTAATTAGCTAAGATTGGTCATTTATGTCGTAGGCGGACTCGTATTGCTCCTGGTCGATTTGAGGAACTTCAGCATCGAAACCTTAAGATCACGTCCCCCCTTTGCTGGTTTCGATGTATGATAGACGTCTGTTGGTAAACCTCTCAGCAGCTACTGAGGACGACTTCGCGAGTTGACATTTTGTTTTATCCGTTGAGACGCCCCATGCGACGTCGCATAGGTACTTTATGTTCCCATGGATCGTCCCATCGGGTATCTCAAGAGCTTCGTGAATCCTATGGGACGGCCCACATACCATGGGTTGTCTCATCGGTTTATGGGCGTCCCATGGCACTTGAACGTGGAAGTCCATTGGTCGTCCCATGGGCAATCATGACAATCCTATGGTACATACCATGGGACCATCTCATAGGACATCCCATAGTTAACCCAATGGGCTGTCCCGTGATATCCCATACGGCCTATGGGATACCCCATGGAGATACCACGGGAATTCCCGCGGGTTACCGAGGGGACATCATGGATCATTCCAATGGGATGGATAACGTGCTATGGGATGACCCATGATACGTTCCTTGGCATAACACGCTACCCTATGGAATGTCCCATCAGATGTCCCGTCGGATGACTTGCGTCCTATTGGGTGGCCAACGGGTCGTGCCATTGGACGGCCCACAAGTGCAGCACGCTATTCCATGAGTCGTCCCCATGGGCCATGTCATACGCCGTTTAAGTCTCATGGGAAGTCCCATGAGATGGATTTCGTCCTGTGGGGTACCCCATCGGAATGTTACTGTATGGGATTTCCAGTACGCTTAGGATGTGCAGCTTTTTATCTTTGAGCTGACCAATGAGACGACCCGCGGGATGATGTGCTACCTGTGGATCATTCCATAGCACGTTTTCGTCCCACAGGTTTTCCTATAGGTCGTCTCATCGCAAGTCCCATGGGATGAGTTGCATGATATGGGATAACCCATGGCACGTCCCATGAGATGACTCGTGTGACTGTATACTCATCGGATGATCCATGGGCCCACCAATGGGCTGACGTGCTACCGGTCGTCCCGCAGGCCGTCCCAAGGTACGTCCCATGGGAGGCAATTCATCCCATGGAAGTCTCATGAGGCCTTCCGTGGGCCATCTAGCATTCCTACAGTAGTGCTCCCCATAGATCGTCCCATAGGTTATCCCATGCGATATCCTATGAGATGGGTTACATACTGCGGGAGAATCCATGGTACGTTTCTAGGGGCTGTATACTACCACTGGGATCTGGGTTTTTATCATGGGGTGATCTACGGGACCCGTGGCATATCCTATGGGGGCGTCCTACGTGTGGTGTATTTCTCCATGGGGTGTCCCATGAGATGCTCCATGCATTCGCTTAGAAATGCAGATGCAACTTTGACGAGAAACACGAAGGCACGCACCGTAACCGGGAGGGGGTGGGACTGAATGCCCGCTATATGACCGTGAATCTGACTTGCAACAGGGAACGATCTGGAGAATGTACAGCAATGCGAAATATATTATTAGCAGATGGGATGGAAAAAACAGTGCCCTGCGGAAATGTATCGAAGTGCGCTCGATATTGTCGACCTGACTACAGTACTGTAGCACCGTACTTGTAAGTCCTCCTTGTAAAGCAAAATATTTTCTACAGTAATATATGTGCTCCGTGTTCAGCCACCGCCGGCATTCTAGTATCCTTGAACGATACGGAGCGTGAAGGAGCGTGAAGCATGCACATGTATCGAAATACACCGCTCCCAGCCGCCATGAGTTTATGTTGAGGTAACGTGCGTGCGGATTGGAATCGAAAACAGATATGGAGGCTTTCTTAGGCCGCAGCATTCTTGTCTACGCAAGCGCGGTTCATATTGCTGCAGGTTCGGCGAGGTAGTATTCCCGACTGTGGGATTTGTGTGGGCCTCGGTACACGCGGGCCACCACCTCTGCCTTCCCAGCCCGGAACGCTGACCGTTGGCTCTAGCCAGCGGCCTACTTGTCTGGTGCTCTCTGGCGAGACCCCAGGCTGGTGTGATTGGAAGACTTTAGGTGTCGCTGCGCGGCAATGTTCTAGATTCCCTGGACAGCCCATGGACCAGTCCATGGTTAACCATGGCATATACCATGGTCAGCCATGGAACAACCCGCGGACACCCGCCATGGAACAACCCATGGCATGCGTAGTTCATATATACTGTAGTTTATGGGTGAATCAATGGGGTACGGCACGGTTAGCGAAGGTGTGCGTCATAGTTTTACGCCACGAACTCTGAACCATCGTTGATTCCATGGGTTCTCCATGGAACACACCACGGTATGCCCAATGGCTAGTGTTTGTAGGTAGATTTAGAGATAGGGATAGGGTTAGGCCATGGCTTTCTCCATGGAACGTCACATGGGGCACATCATGCATTCAAATGTGCCCGTGGGATACACTACGGTATACACCATGGGGGACATAAGCCATGGTCCATGCCATGAAAATCGTGTTTTCCATGGGTTGAAACATGGAACATGTCATGGTGAACCATGTTTGGGCCCTTGGTGTGCCCCATGGTCTGTCCAACTTCTACTGTAGAGAAAAGGCCTTCTTGGGTTGGTCGCGGTTGGTGTAGTGCAGTGCGTATTTCAAGCTCTTCCTGGCTACGAGTACGGCCTTTACATTTTTGTTTTCTCACTCTCTTCCCAGATACTGCTGACTGCTGCTTATGACTCCGAACACACACGGGTGCCCTTGCCTCTCATTTACCACTCTCTATGATACATATACAGCAGTAGTTATCGTACCAGCACAAGAAGGAATATGATTGTTTTATACTGATCATAGCAGTACGAGTATTACTGTACAGAGTACAGTAGTCCTTGCATCCTTTCCGACTTCGGGGACACGAAACACGGGCTGCGACCAACGTCGTGAGGGCTCACCTTGGTCCCTGATGGGTCGACAACTATCCTGTCGTACGGGTCCACCCATTGGGATGTGGGGTCTGTAATATAGGTCGAAGATATTGTGTCAAACCTGTGGTTCAAGGAACAAGTGCGGCGAGCAGTGTAACATGTGCCGACGTCGAACGGTTGTTCATTTGTAACACTACTCGTACGTATACGTAGAACGAGCGCATATCATCTACCTCCAGTGTGGATGCACCGCCATGCCCTTTACTGCAGATTATACAGAGTACGGCAGTTGCAGCAGTGCCACAGAGTAAAAGTATATGTGTCGTACGCGTACTGTACTTCAGTACAGCAAGCAAGCCCGAGCACAATATGTACGAAGTCCTTACCGGTGACCTACCTTGTGATACGCTTGACCAGGTAGGTATTCGTACAGTAATCATGCACTCGTACTGTAAAAGTAGTTGTCTCACATGCACGCTTGAGATTTTGACGGAAATTTACTGGTGAACACCACCAGCAGGATGGCCAGCCTCTTCAACGGACTCGGCGTCGTACATTGGGCCGTGCGCCGAGAAAGGACAGGCTCCATCGTGTTGTCGCATGCACGGCAGCTCGACTGACAGATTCAGGGTTTATGGTTGTCGACGATTCACGTGCGAAGCACCACAGGAAATAAGTTGGATAGGCCGGTATCCTTCCAGCAAAAATTACTCAAATCCGGCGCGGGGATAAATCGCTACTCGTAGACTGCAGCTACAACCCGCGCTCCTTGCGGTTGACGTCCCTGCGAAATCTCCCTCTAGGAATCGTGCTCCTCCTCCATCGCGTGCACACGTTAGAAGGGACTGGTTGCACTACTATCGGCAATGGGTACCATATGCAGCATGTTGCGTGCTTCGCCAGTCGCTGTGAGCCTTGTCTGACGTTTCACGACGAAACGCCGAAAAACCCTCGATCAACATCAACAGCAAATAAATATCGTTTCAAATTATCGGTAATGCTCTGCGTACCTCGTACGTACCAGGTTGTCGTACACCACGTACATCACAGGTGGTGTATCCATTATATGCATCACCGGTGGTGTATATAAGCGCTTATGTACATCACCGCCGCTCGTTCGCTGCACGCCGCAAGAACATCCCAGGTATACTTTTGTAATTCCACTACGGCCTACGCGTACCGGGTACGTACGACGTACATACGACTCTCAGCTCTACGACGCTACGAGCTGAAGCAGTAAGTTTTTCGTTAGTTTACCTGGTAAGTTTTCCAGCCGTTCATCATACGGTCATCGTGAACCACGTTGATCAGACTTACAACAGTATTAGTACTGTAGTGGTAGTAGTAGTAGTAGTAGTAGTAGTAGTAGTAGTAGTAGTAGTAGTAGTAGTAGTAGTAGTAGTAGTAGTAGTAGTAGTAGTAGCAATATGAGTATTATTACAGTAATAGTACAGTAGTATATCATAGCTGTGGTAGTAGTCGTAAGTACTACAGTAGTATTTAGTAGCATTTTCGCCCGAGGAATGCTTCACGTATCTATCCACCAATTTTGCGAATCAGATAATCAGACTCGTTTGTTGAAAGTGGCGAGACGCTCGTATTGCGAATGGGGACAGGCCAGGATCCAGTACACTTTCGACAATGGGGTGCTGGCGCATTGAACTGATTGCATTGGTACATTGGAGTTTTTCGTACGCCGAATATGTGGGCCATCGATCGCACATTTACAACTTAATTTGTACAACAAACAGTACTTCGAAGTATTTGTGTATAGTATGCACCATCCTGCATCAGAATCGAAGCGTCAGCATCGAAGCCATCCACCTATTATGTCCTGCCCTGGCGCCGCGGTTAGTATTTATCGTAGAGGTGTACGCCCGGTTGACAGGGTGGACGGTGACCTCGACAACAGAGTGTGATGACCTGCCGACTATCTGAGGTATGTTCTGATGTTCTGACGCCATGACAAAATGTCGTTGTATGGTACGCGTATCAAGCCCCCCTCGGAATGTCCAGAGGGGAAACTACGGGTCCCCGGGGCAGAGCTAGTGCATAGAAAGAAACGAATGTTCACGGATGTTCTTTGCGTCGATCAGATTACCAGTCCACTCTTACAGCTTGCAGTCGATAATCGCTCGCCTTTCCTCATACCTAGGATATACCTCCCACACTAACGCTGCTGCTGTGCTACGCCCCTTCACTCGGGTCTGGTGCCAAGACCGACCAAGCATTATCTGCGCACGCTGGATCGGTTGACTCAAAACGAATGTTGGGCCCGTGGTGCATTCGCCCCTCCAAGGGGGTCCGCACCAGCTACGAAAAAACGTTATGATCCAGAAGCGTGCGTTGCTGTGCTAAGCGCAACTGATACGTGTTATGTCAACCGGGAGGAACTATTTGTAAGAGGTTTTTCGGATGCGACCCTTGACGCGGTAGACGTCTTCCGGTGCACGGGCCGTATCCCGGAGGGATTGAATGCCACCTCTGACCAAAACAGCAATGGGCTTCCTTAGCACGACATCAACGGCGATGGCCATGGCAGTCGCCGTAACCCAGCTCCTGCGGAATCGAGAAAGTCGGACGGGTGTGGCATGCCTTGAGATCCGAGCAACGCGCATCGGTCTCTGCTCTGACTGCACTAATAAAAACCATGGTGGCATACGAAGTGCAACGGTAACACATGCATATCACACAGACCTGTAGCATGTTCAATTGTTTGTACAGTAGACAGCACACTACGCACTAGTTGAGTAGAGGGACACGTGCTGAATTATCGCAAGACCCAGCGACATTGCGCGAGACCCCAAGTGAATATGATATATGAAACCTCCGTAAAACGAGGAGTTAGCTTCTTACAGTTCGAAAACCATTTTTCCATTGATGGGGTGGAGGCGACAAGCTATGGTCGATCATGTCATCACTACTTGCATCATACGCTGGCCGACTGCGAGTCGGCGTGGGAGACGATCATACAGCAAGAGGAGTATAGATCGCAAGGAGCCGCCCGACAAGGATCGCACGCACTGAGACATTGTGTCTCGATGCCAACCCAACTAGGTTAAAAACGCTTGTCATTTTTGTGTGTACGCACCAGACCGTTGGTGTATCGTAAGCAAACACGTAGCAGAGATTGATCCAAAGAGCCGTTCCGGCATACAGGCCGAGCCAAGCGTAGGCCCGGACGGTAAATTTCCTTCGCAGTTCGCAGACCTCCGGACGGTGCCAGAGTTGAATCTCTTTTTTTCGGATCGTCCTGGGGGCGGTTGGATTGTGGGCAACACATGCAGTACAGGACACCTCATGAGAAACAGGCAAATAAGAAGGCCAGGTTGAGATTTCGAGGAAAACAATAAAGTCGGGAGTCGTTATCTTGGTAAAATAGTGTAAAAATCACCCTCTCTCAAATAAGAAATCCAGCCTGGACCAGATTTCCTGTTTCCTATTAGGTGTCCTGTACTGTACCCGCGCGTATACACGTAAAGGTGCTTCATCGCCTTGGCACGATCACACCGACAACTGTACACTGCGGTAATAAGCTACCGGGTGTACTAGTATTGGTAGTAAATGATATTTCCCTCGTTCCATACACTACCAACATGGGTGATAACGAGAGGAAATGCCGGGTCGCATCGGGGAGCACGGCGGAAACATTAGAACAATATCATGCAATTGTCACGTTATCAGCAAGCCAGTAGTTCGTCTATTTGTGGCGCGGGGACTTCCGAGATGCAACGAAACGCCCGGGAGCAGCAGCAGTCGGGGACGTCACACGCCAGTTTTGGCCTACCCCTTGTTCTCCTGAATCATATTACCTCTATGCCGGCTAATGCCTGCAGAAGACCACTAACCTTTTCCAAGCTTGTTCCGCGCGAACCAGTGCCTGGATCCGCGTGGCGGCCTCATCCCGCACCCTCTGTGGCGCCAATGCCGACATGTCAGGGTGGCCGGTGGTGCTGGTCCTACGCATGAAATCCACAGATTCTCGGCGCGAACGCTTGCCGTACTTCTTGGTTAAGGATAGCTGGATGGCGAGAGGGAGGAAGCTTGAGTAGTGAATCGTTCCGCTCTGAGTAATATATGTGTGCGATACATTCGCAGTACGAAAAAAACAAGAGCAAGTCAAGACCTTATTTGAAGGTCTACGGGGAATCCCCTTCCACACCCCCCTGACAGGCGACTGGAATACAAACTTGAACGAAAAAACAGTACGGATAACCCTTCAGCCTGACAACATACGGCTTACCTGAGTCACGGAGTGCTTGTTGATGGCGTCCATACAGGGTGTAACCTCAAACTGGCATTTCGGGCACAAACCAAAGCAACGAGTTAAGTGGGTACCGCTCGGCAGTGCAGAACAATACATGGGCGGGCGTTTCGACAGCCGTTGGGTGTGTTTCTGTTCACAGAGAAAATGGAAGTGTTCCTCTTACTACAGTGCAGTAAAGTCTTAATTTAGCCGAGTCCGTGTCTTGCGCCGAGGGGCTACTACTGTAAGCGGGTCGTTGGAGGTCATGAAAAAATAAAGGGGTGCGGCGGCTGTCCATTCGGTGAAGACACGATGAAGGCTTGGTCGGAGCACATACCAGGCACTCATTAAGTCTGACATTGTCAGGCAAGGCACTTGACCGGCGCGATCGGAGTACTACTGAATGAAAACCAGATCTATCCCACAACCCCTGATCTGATTTCGAAATACCTGCAAGCCCAGAGCGACAACGACAAGCATCGACAGTGGTTTGGCACGGTACATACTATACAATTTGATGATAATGCATTTCTTGAGACGCTTCGCCGTCAATGTGTGTCACAAAACGATATCGCTAAGGTAACATCGGCTACGGGTGTGCATTTACCCTAGATTGTTATAAGAGTCCAGCAGGTATTCGCACCGAATAGCACACAACGATGTTGATCCCCGCCAAAAGAACGACGAACGTCTCCATCACGCGTTCGGCGGACGGCTCTCTCGTCTGCAGATCATGGAAGGCTACTACCGCCTGCAAGAGAGTCACGCAGATCCTTGCGTAGGCCAACGCGAACACCACTTTGAAGTTTACCAAAGAGAACATCGTCGTTCTTGCGGCAAGCACAGCATCTGCAAGTGCAAACGCCGCAAAGTACACGCGTCTTGTTAGTGAGAGGATGCAGTATACGTGCGATTCAGCAACCGCTGTGGTTCACATCCTAATTTATTCATCGGGTATGTGTGCATGGAAAGAGCACCCTGCACCTATGATCGGGTGAAACCTTGCAGCTTTTCCGGTAAAAGATTGCCCAACGGCCTGAATTTTCTCGTAAAACGATATATTCTACTGCTTAGCACAATTCGGTGACGTCTTCTCACCTCGGTTTACGTTGACATAAATATCACGGAAGTGACAAGACCACTCAAACACCTTGGAGCGGCCTGAAGCACACTTCAACAACCACGATAAACGCCTGTTTCTTTCATATTTACCTATAATGAGCACCGTAAGGAGTATATTCGCCCCCGATAAAGCTATGAGCGCACGGCCTAGAAGGGCATCCCCTCCGACAGCCGCCGAGAGCCCAAGGCACACCACGTCCAGCAATATCTGGAGGAGGCCTGCCGAGGCCAACCCCCTTTCGATGGCACCGGATAAAGGCGTTGCGGGTTGTTAGGGACAAACTACACTGCAAGCAAGCTCGTAAGAGGCCATTGTATGACGGTCTGACAGGTCCACCTGATACGGCCAGACCTTATCGCATGGGTATAAGGTATACCAGGTAAGGACTTCGTGCGACATAATACGCATTGTCCGTGAGCATCTTGTTGGGTATTTCCGCCCAAACAATTCGGGTTGGGGGGCATGAGTTACACGCGCTGCCTTGGCATGTTGTGGTCAGGTATGGGTACCAGGTGTCGCAAACTCGCCCTCTAGTCGGCAGGTCCCCAACTCGTACAAGCATACCCGCCGTGGCGACACTCTTCACTCAATTACCTGTGAACGAGGGTGGGCACGCACCTTGCACGGGCTAGGTCGAGCCCGACATGCGGTTGCCGTTTGTTAACGCCTTTGGAACGTAGGGTCGAGTCGATCAGCTGCAGAAACGCCAGGAACACGTTGTCTCGGTTCTTCAAACTGGAGTTCGGACCATCAACAGACGCCTGCGCCGTTGGGAACGCCGCCGGAGAGCTCGACGCCACTTTTCTGAGGGAAACAGCACGTGTCAAGGAGAGCTATGTTGAAGAAACCTTATTGGTTTGCTTATCAAGCAGATTACTGCACAGATAGTTTCGGTGAAGAAGGGTTTCGGTTTGCCAAGTAGGGTCAATACCAATACAAAACAAATGCTGTTTAAGACAATTTAGAGTCAGTTTGGTAACCCGGGAAACAGTTTCCCCCCCCAAAAACAAAACAACTCATTGACGACTCGTGCTGCTTCCTAATCGGTTGTCACAGGGTCACGCGCCCTCTAGAGGAACCATATAATGTTTTTCGGACTACGGTCCGTTGGAGAATCAACGCGGCATATCAACCATACGCACTCCGACCGAGACAGCCAACGCGCTCCAAGGCATCGCAGTGACGGTGCCTGTACATCGGGGAGCGACTCACCCCTGTTCTAGAGAGGACAGAACCCCAGCTCCTTTTTGGCTGGTTAGCTTGGCATACGAGGCAAACATGTGAAGTTTGCTCTTGGCTGTGATCGATCGCGGCGGAGACACAGCCGCCTCGAACAGGTAGGGGAGGATTATGGAGCCGGGAATTGTGGCAGCGGACCTGATTGCGCACGGAATTTCAAGCGAGAATATGCGTGTGAACGGTGAGGTCGATGTCGTCGCCATTTTTCAACTGTCCATTGGTTTTATTGAGTCTGTTGAATGCACGTGGCCGTTCGCTGACGCCCACGCCCTTTTAGGCGATCAGCGGGGATCTACAATTTTTTTTATGTTTTCATGACATGCCATGGTATTGTTGTGGCATCGCCATGAGCCACCATGGTATTGTCATGGACCAGCATGGCATTGTCATAGCATGTCATGGGACGCCATGGTATTGCCATGGTATGCCATGACCTCCTCATCACAATGCCATGAGAAATAACGCACCATGACGACCCATGGCATAGACATGGCATTACCGTCGCGAAACGTCATGGACATACGCCGTGACAATTGAATGCTATGGCGATGCCAAGATGACACTTGTCACGGCATGCACAATGGTACCGGCATGCTGATATTATTGACATTGACAAGGGTTCGTCGGTGCCGAGTGTGCAAAAGGGGTTAGCACTTACTGTAGCTCCGACCGCGTTTCCGATGATTCGTCGGCCGGCCAAAGATACCTACATTCATTTGTTCACTGTAGTTAAATAACGCAAATTCACTAACTCCTTTCGGAGGAATGGCGTCGAAATATGTTAAGCATGAGGCTAACACACAGCATCAACTCGAGTTGTGCAGAACTAGAATTGCGAAACTTACCCCACGATAACTTGCGCCACCTTAACCTTGAGGGTTGAAGCATTGCTGGAGAATGCTGCCTCGACCATCATCTGGACCATGACTTGTGCGAACAACAACAAGGACAGCTGGCAGGCGCGCGCGAAGATTGAAAAAGCGTCAGAACCGAACGACACAGCCTATATTCACTCGTGGTCACGATGCCCAAGCTCGTGTAGTTTGAGACACAAGGCATTCACTATTTCACTGCCCTAAATGCCGCCCCAAACTGGGCCCAAGTATTGTCCCCCATAAAATGGGGGTAGTGATACAAGAGCGTGTACATCGGTCAAACCGAGCGTGACACGCACCTGAGCAGGCGTGAGGGGAAGGTTGCTCATCGAAGGGTACACGATGCCGGCCCATGGGTGGTGCTCAAGAACGTGAACACAAAGCGCATGGCTCCGTGCGTACCAGGCCCGAATAGTTTCTGCGAAGCTGGCATACCAGAGTGAGCGGTTTGCAAGTGACTTAGGCCCAGCGCTAATGCTAGGGCAAGGGGTTAGGGTTAGGATCAGGGCCAATTTTAGGGATAGTGCGTTACGTGTTATTTTGTATGTAGGTTTCTTCCAGCGAGAGATTTTTGCTCGTTTTTACGACCATGGATTGGATATCGGGAAAATGGGCTATTTTGATAACATCATAATCAGCAGCAGCAGCAGCAGCAGCCCCAATATTCGACGCAAATGGCCGGGGTTGATTAATCGGCTCAGGTTGCTCATTCTCATCAGCTGTCTGTTTACCACCTCGCGGAACATCGACAAGCATAGAAGGGTGGGTGGATAATTTATAAAGCGGGATTAGTCAGAAACCACTCCTACAAGAGATCGCATTGTTTTAAGTAGGCTCGTAGTTGAAGAAAACAAACTGCGCTTGACGTCTGAGTACGAATGAAGAGGGGGTATAAGCACCTAAGGCCGAGGAGGACTAGATCGACCTACCTTATGAAAAATCCCCCTTGGCCAGAAGCCACCTTTCGCCTCCGTCTGGTAGTTCGGTTGCCAAACCTGCTGTGGACACCTGTCAGGGTCCTGAGGTTCGGCCGGCGCTTGGCCTGCACCGAATTTGTGGGGGAGTCCAAACAGTTGGTACGTAGACGGGATACACCAACATGACTGCTTTGAAATATACCTATTACTGAAGACGAGAAAACAATACATTATATAGAGCCTACTGCTGTAGTATAGCGATGGACCGCTCATGCTCTCAATATCGGAGAATGCAAGTTGATATTCATACATTGCCTCACAGACAATACAATGCCCGATATAGTTTATGGTACTTCGATATAAGTTCATGCTTGGATTCTCATCCGGCAGTGGGCTGGTACATCCATTTCGTACCTCGCCAGTTTGGATGTAGTGAACGACGATCTTTTCGTCTACGATTCCCGCCGTTTTGAGGCGTTTTCCGGATATTTTCATCGCCCCCCACACGCCGGTCATAACCAGCACAACCCCGACTGTAAACAGCATGCCCATGATGGTGATGTCCTGGACGCCTGAGAAAACATCAAAAGCTGCGCTCTGGAGAGGATCGGGAGTCGGGAGGAAACGTATCACGTCGCACGATAGTTGAGAGCGTTTAATAGTTTGGCAGTGAAAGATGGCAATGGGAGCACACGTCTCGACGGTGCTGGTGTGGGAGGCAACGCACGTGTTTACCGTCGATGTAAGTTCAACCCCACATGTCATCATGGCACTTGAAAGGGATACCTCGTGCTGCTCACTTCTGACGGATTACTGACACACAACTCCTAATAAGCTCCGGTCGCTTTCCATACACGTATAGTACAGCAGTACAGGAATTATGGTGCGCCAGGAGCTAAGGAAAGTCGTGGGGACAAAATCTTACCAGTTCTACTGGGGCGAAGACGCCATCGGAGTCAGTCGTGGAGACCGCGAAATCGGAGAGGTGGTACGACAAACAGGAAACGTCCACTTCCAGAGCGTCGCCTTGTCCCCCGCCCAGTGCCGCAGGGGAGACCGCTGCCACGACCAAGCCGTCTTCTTCCCACTCTCGAGTCTCGTTGTTGTAGTATGCGCACCACGGCGTGTCTAAGGTGGAATTCAATGACGCCTTCATCGTGATGGTCACTGGCGCCGCCAACGGAACATCCTGGTTTTGGCAACAGTACGGGACCGGAAGGGAAATATCGCCACCTAGACCACCTGGATGTCATTCCCACGGGTATCCACGTGTCCAACATTCAGTGTTAGCGGCTACGACCTGCTTGAAGCAACAACACACCAAAACTACAGTCCTTCCAAGCACATACCTGGTATACCAGGTATACTATATCTATTAAACAAGGTGGTATTCCGTTTTTAAACAGTTTGGTGGGCTCTTACACTCCCATCGTCGCTGCTTGTAAGCCTGACGCTCGTCACCCCTCCTTCGACCGCCTCCGACGGTCGACCATTCACACTGAAATCGATGGAGCTAACCACGACTGTAGACGTGGTCGCAGCCTCAATCAGGGCCAAGTGGCGGGACTGGGTTGACCCAACAAAGGAGCCCTTCCCTCGCCCCCAAGGAGGCGTGACACTTGTCGGCGTCATCCTCCGCCTTTCGGAGGTCCAATTCGATGCTGCTTCAGCAAACGACACCTGGGATGTTCCTATTGCCTCGACGATAGAACGGCGGGGAACACAAAACGGAAACACAGTTTACACCGCAAAGTATCATGCGCAGCTGAACCTGAAAAGATTGAACGATGCACTTCGACCATGATGCGCTGTATTTTTATGTATGGCTGAATGGTTGAATGGTTCATTGATTGATTGATTGATTGATTGATTGATTGATTGATTGATTGGTTGATTGATTGATTGATTGATTGATTGATTGATTGATTGATTGATTGATTGGTTGATTGATTGATTGATTGATTGATTGATTGATTGATTGATTGACTGAGTGTTTGATTGATTGATTGATTGATTGGTTGATAAATCGATTGATTGATTGTTATGCGGGGTTGTCTTGCTCACCGGCGACGGAGGTGATGCCGCCAGTGTCGGAAGTGACAACACAGCTCACATTCACGTACGTGCTGTCAAATGTTGCCTCCTCTTCGCCGTCTTCCATTCCAGTCTCCATTAGGGCCATGATAGACTCTACAATGGAGGTGAAACTGGACGAAACGGCACAGATAAGGTGCGACGGTGCAAGGCAAGCGTTTGAAGTGGAAGGGTTGAAAAATTACTGGTGTTACGGTAAGGGGAATATCCCCACTTTCATTACCACGCTTAGGCTTCTCGGATGAGCGTATCTCTGTACCTCACATAAAGCTGGACGGGAAACTATTTTGTTGCCACAGAAAAACAAACAAGCCCTTTGATCCATGTGATAATACCTACAGTACACATGCACGCAAAACTGTAGCCAATCAGGGTAGTCTCTCGGCCTAGTGCTTCTGACCGGCTAGAGTAATACCGCCTCAACGTAACCCGTGTATAGTGGACTTACTGCAGTAAAACCTGAGTGAAACAATCGTCTACTGGCACACGTCGGGATGGGATACGACAACGCAGTTACCACGACACAACGAAGTTTGTATGGTACGGGCGTAGGGTAGGGTAACACGTTCTCAAACGACGACTCAGTTCAAGATGAAAACGTCTCACTTCCCTCCGATTCGATGCAGCGTGTTCTCGTCCTGAACGTCCATGGAGCCGAGGACGCCATCCAGCAGCTCGACCACTGGGTCAGATATGGTAGAATCCCATTGGCCTGCATCGACTGCGTCCGCCAGAACCACTGAAGACGACGCGAGGAGATTGTCCTAACGAGGGATAGTGGAGGAGCGACTAAATGGGTTACAGGACATCGACAACACTTTACGTTTCGCTAAGCTTAAACCAACCGCTACTTCACACAAAATAACATCCGCACGACAAGCTGCTTAGCGCAAGATATATCCCGTTTTGATCACGGGGCGGAACCGCTATTTTTCACACGCGACAGGCCTTTTGGGTAATCCGGGGCGCGTGTAAATGATAGTCGGCGCTCCAATTATTTCAGGATCCATCAAACAATATCCAACGAGCGCTAAGCATATATATACATATCCAGGTAAAACTGCCAAAGCCCGGACACGAGGGCATTTCCGCACCTGTACGTCCGACCCTACCGCCTGGCCGCCACTCGAGATGAGCACTAGAACGCCCATGACGCTCGCTGCTGTTTCTGCACTGTATCCCATCGTCGTGTAGTCTTTCGCCATATCGTTTATCATCACACCGAGAAGGTCCTGTGCATTCACCGCATAGTTTATGTTAATTGATTTCTTGTTATAGTTTATGGCGGAGGAAGAGAGAGGACAGCGAATGCCACATGGCTGCCCACGCAGCTCGGAAGTATGCCTGTTAGAAGTGAAAAGGAGATACACATCGGACTACAGTACATACACACATATGAGGCGGGATACTCATAGCTGCTACGAACACAAACATATGAGGGGGGATGCTCATAGCTGCCACGAAGCGGGGCAATATGTTACGAAGCCAAAGCGGGACAACAGACATAATTCTACATTCGTTACTTGCGGCCTTCGGGGCGGCTTTCGCGTATTGTGCCCTGCAAACAGAGACAGACGCGAGAGTACGAGTGCGAGTACAGCATTCGATTGATGATGGTGCTATATTGAAACATTCACTACGGAACACATTATCGGATGGACAACGAAACAACAAATATAATGTAGTTGTCTACCCTGTATCTTCCATGAAGAACGTGGAGTCATGACACACACATCTCACCTGATAAGTGTTATCAGCAGTGCCATTGGAAGAGGGGTCCGTGCTAGTTAGCTCTTGCAGAGCGACAGAAACGAACGCCCGGACTACAGGGGTCGTCTGGCCCGGTGTTCCTTTTGCATTCTCGCTGGCTTCCAAAAACTTTGTTGACATTGCGTCGCCCATATCCTGCATACATCACAAGGCAGGCGACGCAATTCGGCGCGAAAAGCTGCATGCCGACACCTGTACCTCGCAATGGCTGCGATGGTGGCCAGTTCGTGACAGGCGCCATTGAAGCAGGAGACTAAAGCGCACGAAGGTGCTAAACTGCTATGAGGGTGCTACTTACATAGCTAACGGGGTCAACAATCGATTGTACCCAGCCGCTTAACACTCCCACCCCCCCTCGCAACGGCGGGATCGTTGCGTCGTAATGGCTGACGAATCTCCGTATACGATCGTGCGTGCATCAACTTCAACTGCTGGGGACTCGGGGAGACACGTTTCATTAGGACGCACGCGCAAGCTTTTCTATCAACGAAACATTGTTTTAAGTGAGATTTGAACCCGTGCCCTCGACGGCGTCAACTGTGAAGAGGATACCATCTTAGCTATTAGGGAAAGACACCGATCGATACCCCAGTCCAGGGTAAGCCTTGTAATGGCAAAACAAAAACCACGCGTGTGTATGTGTCTTCAGAAATTAATTTCCACGCGTTCCTACCTAAAACACCAGGCCCAATATTTTCCATACGGGGGAAATAGTTTCCTGTGCCTATAGGCTACGCGTACAGTACAGCGATTATGTATTGAGGCCTGCGGGAATCCATGAAAACGACTCCCCGACCTAACGAAACTCCGGTTTGGGTCTCCTAACGAAACTCACTGTGGTTCTCAACGATTCCCCCCAACCAGTCGCGCGGACGCTTACGGCGTCTCCGTCGGCATCGCTGTATGACGTCGTGGAAGCACCAAATGTATCCGATATGTGCGCTGCAGATTGGGTGGCGGGGGTTTCGTTTGGGTTATGCGTGTTGCGTCGTGCCTCTTCTTGCCGTCGCAATGTATAGCGTGCTTGTTTCCCCCGGGGGCTATCGTAAACCCCGAGTCGACAATTCGTCGAAACATAGATTCCGCGACGAATTGTTCGTGGAACTATTTCGTTTTCCATTCCATTCGTTATCTTCGTCCTTCTTGCTTGTTTATTTCATTGGCCGCAACTCAGATCTGGGGTCACAGAGTAGGTGTTTCTCCCCCCTCGCCACTAGTATTAACGTAGTAAAGGTAAATCCGGTGATCGATACTGCTGAAGCGAAGTGCATCATAAACACTGCCATTCCTCTCTGGAGTTTCCTCCAGCTGCTCACCTGCAATCGACATTGTGTAGTTGTGCACGGATTGGCCGAGAGGCAAGGTCCCCGACCACTCCGGGGACTCCGACGCGTACATAGACAGGCCATATAACGGCGTTTTGACGTCCTGCATCTGCATGTTGAAAGGCCTTAAGATTACGGCAAGTATTATTGTCCGTATCAATAACAATTGGTGTCCAAACATATTGAGGGGTGGGAGGATATGTCTCTGCCGTCCTCATCGCACATATGATGTTCACTCAGACGTGATGCACTTACGACGGATTACATTACACATGATTTGTTGGGTAAATGTTGAACGTGCAGCGGGTGGGTCCAGAGCAAACTATACTCTATTCAATGTCTTCGATTCGTGATCCCACTATATGCTGTGTGCGTGTATTCGAACAGTACGTGCATGCACTCGATGGAGGCAACCCTCCAGGATCGCGAAGGCCTAGGTGGATATCAAAGGCGAGACCGGTCACGAAAACAACAGCATGTATGTGGCGCAAGGCTTGCCTGTCCATTAACGTACGAGAAGGCGTACGAGAGTGGAAGATCGTCGGCTTCATCAGTCCACTCAAGGCTCTCCAGGATGAACACATCAATCGCGGCAGTTCCAGCTGTAGGGCTCGCCACAACATGCCCACCGTAAGAGGCAGAATTGATCAGGACCGAGAGCTGGGTATAACCTTGGCGTGGAGAACATGACAGTCATGACAGTGGGACAAAGATCGCCCCGGTGGCCCTTTGGTCAGCCTTGATTGTTCCTGGTGTTGATGTCACGGGTTCAATTTCCCGTATGGAGCGTACTTTTCTCAAAAGACACCAACAGCCGAGACCGCCTAGCGTGGGTAACGCGCAATTCGACGCGGGCCGAGGGGGAAATAAAGTGCTGAACACTCCTCGCGATAGAATAAACAAGGCGTGTACTGTAGTTGGGAGAGGGGGGAGAGAAGAGCCTGCTATGTGACCCCGGATCGGAGTTACGACTACTACTGCAGGGAGGGAACAGGAGAAATAAGGGCGAAAATCATTGATCCGGTGGTAAAAATAGAACTCAATAAAATATAATAAAAGTAACAACAAAACAACAAAAGAACGAATGAAAATAGAAAAATGAAAACAAAACAATTAAAAAATAATTAAGAAAAAGGTAATGGTAGTGGCCCCCCAAGCCGTGCGGTGCCTGCGGCTTCTCCTAGAAAAAAACATGAAATCGCGTGGAGTACGACACGCGAACGAATCAAACTGAGGGTGTTTTAGATCCACTCGGGCGTCCATAAATGCCTCACAAATCTCGCACCACGCCTGCGGGCACAGAATCCGCATGAAGCTTCGTCAAGTCTTCGGTATCGCTTTGGTTTTCTTCAAACGTTCTATTATTTTAATGACACGGCGCATTAAGGCGCTGTAAATCTTACAATTAATAGTAACATGAACGAATTAGCAAACCTCCCTCACGGCTGTTGGGTGCATACACGTAACATGCAACAAGGGTCCGACAGTCTCCAGGACACAACAGCAACACCCATCATCAACAGTTAGGCTCGCCTGCGTTCTGGGAGTCTGTATAGATTGCCGAGAGGCGAAAGACATAAGAAGATCCTGGCGTGAGCATGTTCGGCCTAACCGCCAGGTTGGGTCTGCCAATCGTTAGGACGCGGGGGTAGGCAATCGAAGTGCGGGTATTTTGTAGCGGTCGGTTACCGGAGGTCTAACACGTCTCAAAATATGCAAAGCCTACCTCACAGACCTGGTTGCCTAACTAACAACGTGGACAAAACAATAGGAAGAATAAGAGGTATACTAGTGTAGTTCGATTTCGAATTGTTCGGGTCACAAGAAAGCAAGCTCATAAGAGGCTACGAACAAGGGGTCTAATGGTTTAGAACCGCAGGCGCTTTATACTGTCTGTGGGAGACTCAAACAACATCGCACCCCGTTTGGGAGCTAGAAAAGAAAGTGCTCCAGCCCTGTGTCTCCGTAGGAAGGTCGCCACTTTCCTGTTGGACATTCAATGAAAATTGGGGCGGCAGCCGTGGTTAGAAACAAAGCGAGACTAAGTTGTGCGATACGTACCAAGGTCAGACAACCATTCTTGATTAACCCCCGTCAACCCATCACACATGCCTTTGTCATCGATGCATGGCAAATTACTCAGCAACGGAACGAGCTCACGTCACCTGAGTCCATAGCAATTCGTACGCCGACGATGCGTCGATTACGCCGCCATAAAGCACCAGTTTAGCAGTGGGGTCGAACTTGTCGCTGTCCTCCTTTGCAACCACAACCACTTCAGGTGCATCGTACGAAACAACCTGGAGGGCCCGGGTCGGCCACGAGGCGTAGGTATCAAATTCGTACACCGTACCACGTATTAAATTTCTGCATTTCCAGGGAAAGTCCGGCAGGGAAGCATGCATGCGTGTTAAGGTGCGCTCTATATCGTACTTGTATATTTTCAGGTGAAGAGATATGTCGTCGTTGTTCTTGAATGTTTTGCAAAGAGAACTTGGCAAGTGGCGGTGTGTGGCGGGGGTATAAACAGAAATTGGTAAGTGGCGGTATACTTTTGCAGTGCCAAATGCTGTGTTGTTTATGTGACTTTGAAGGACGCTATACCACCAAACCCTTTCGTCGGTAGGCTTTGGCGTTCGATCTATTCGACTGAAATTCCTCAGCTTTCGCTGCATACTGCAAAACAAAAGTTCTCCTACCAACAGGATATTAATCCCACCTGCACTTTGACGGTCGTCACATCTGATCGGAACCTGGCATAGACATATGTAGCGTCGATGGTCCCCATGCTGACATTCAGGGAGAACTCGTATACCTGCAAGCAGTGTTGGCGCGATATTCAAGGGAACCGTGTGGCGCACCGTCGTGAACACTTTAACTTGCATACTTCTTATAAACATCTCCCTTGTCGGGGTCCAGCCCACCACATTGTTTTACTTGTTTTCGCGATCTACTGCGATGGGAGCATTCGCCGATTTTCATCAAAGTAGATCTACTTCCATGGAAGTATATTTGCTTCTTTGGAATTACCTTCGTCTTCATGGAAGTAGATTTACTTCTGTGGAAGTTGGTGGAAACTTAAACTTGCTTGGAAGCAGATGGAAACTTCCACTGCTGGTGGGAGTAGAAGCTTCCACGCGCTTCGATTAACTGAAGCTTCCACAGCCCCATTCGGTGGAAGCTTCCAAGAGCTTCCATATATCCCTATATCCTTCCATCCACTTCCACAAGTTTCCTGCCCTTTCACATTTAGCATCCCATCGGCATAAACTTTCACGGTTTCAACGTACTTCCGCCAGCTTCCATGCATTTTCCCCGTGCTTTACAAACCGATCATTCCATAATTTTCCTCCGTATAAGCTACTTTCGTCTCCTTCCGCTACGTAGCATCTGGATGGGATCAAGGTGGCCGGTGGGCCTCCGGTGGGTCCTGCCGAGAGCTAATTCCATGTCTACACCTTCTGGGTGGAAGCAGGGTACCAAATGCGATGAAGTCCGGGGGAGGATAATGCCCGGGAGGGGTGGAAGTAGATGAACATATAGCTACTGTACTTCCATGGAAGCTTCCATCATTTTTCATGGGGGAGAATTTGCTTCGCCATGGACATAAATTTACTTACATGGAAGCTTCTACGAACTTACATGGAATTATTGATATGTTCATGGAAGCTTACACGAAAGTCGGCGGGATATTCCATTCCATGGAAGTAGGCTCAATAATTAAAAATAGGGTGGGGTCTGAGTCGGCTATATTCTGTGTTACATACGAGTTCTCTTGTTCGGGTAATTGGAGGCCTCGGCCTCACTTGGGTCGCGTGTTCGGCTCCACAAGCACGCGTGCACTTTCGTTGCTCAAGGATATAGGAATTTGGCAAACAGACGGCAAACTCAGCAGTTGGTCAAAGCCTTTGACCGTATGTCACTGAATTTCGAGGCGATCAGTTCGCGCCGGAGACATACTCGTATAGGCGCTCGGACCAGAGAGGATATCTGCTGTTTCTGAGTAGCGGTGTATTCTTCCTAAACCTAGACACACTTAGTCAGAGCGCCGACTATTAATAGGGTTTGCCCGCTTCGGTGTCGCCATTCGCGCGTTGTACCCTCCGTCTCATTCACCCGTAGTCGCATACTGAGCACTATCTTACCGTGCCGGCTTGCAAGGCTTCGGCAGGAATGACGAACGTCTCGTCGTCACCCGTGGAGTATGAGTCCGATAGAGCAGAGCAGTTTTCCGAACATGACCAAGCATACCTATAGCGCCATGGAGGGAAAGGAAAGCTAGATCGTGAATCTGATGAAAGCTGAACACACGCGGCCGGGAACACGCGAATTCAACACAAGCTACCAGTCTACTAACGCCCCAACATCAACAACCTTAAACTTTATGCAACACCAGCTGTGCGGCGTAGTAAAAGCAGTGTACAGCAGGCGTGTAGGCGGCATCCACACTGACTCCCCGAGAGAATACTCAAAAACGGCAAGTCTTAGTCTAAATGTACCCAGCATTTAGCACCGTCTCGGCAGTGATTTTAGCAACTGTCTCCGCAAACCTTGTTGAGAGCCCTGTGATGTCATCTTCATCCACCGACTCGCTACCGTCCAGCACGAGGTCGGTTCCTGGTAGGCGCCAAGTTACAATTCGGTCAAAACACCTATCGGGCAGTGCAAAGCAATACCTTCCACGCCATGAAAAAAGCTGGTACCTCAGAAACTGCTTAAGTGTGTGTGTGTCGTGATCTTGCGTATATGTGTCTATGCACTTGGCAGCTTGGCTGAAGCACACTCGAATAGTTCTTACCGTACCTCAAACAATATAGGTCGTTGTGACGTGCCTGGAATTGCTTCAAGATGAGGGCTCAAGGGGAACAACTCAAGCACGCTACGGATGTTATCTCAACACGTTCGAACCGCAGGTGATAGTGTCAGCTAAAGCGTAGCTCAGGCTGTTTTTCTCGCGGCTATGGTTGGCTCTTTGTTTAGTCCTCGCCAAGAGCTTGCATGTGTATGGGCGCTCACTTATCAATTTCGATGGTGAATCGCCCCGGGAAACGGTGTGTGCTAGGCGCACGCCCCGAATCTTGAAGAAGACACCTACAGGCAAAGTAGCCGGCCTAACCAAGCTGCGCGAAGCGATACCACGTGGTATTGAACCCCTATTTTAATCGATTCCAAGGAGTATGACTTACGCGTGAAACTATGGATAGCGAGGGCCTCGTTTTACCTGCAGTGTGTAGACGATACTCTCCTCCGCTAACGTATGCCCGCAACAAGCCTTGCTCGACCACCACCTGCGGATATGTCCATTCAAGTTGATGACACGAGGAAGCCGAGGTGGGAGGTTTCAATCCGACCCTAAAGGGCACCGAAAGAATGATGTCGATGTACATAACATCTGAAGTGGTCGTGAGGAAATGCACGACAATTAGATACAGAACCAACGACATATCATCTGTCTCAAAACAGTTTGATCCCGGCGCCGTTCCGTGAACATCTCCAGACAGAACAGCGCTACCGATCACCTTCGGTTGGAAGCGCCCGGTGATATGCAGGCAACTCCATACCTTGCACTGTGCAATTGGATTGGTGTGGCGAAAGTAGACAAGTATTGCAGACTAAAACATCGTGGCGGAAAGTCGTGATCGCTTTCTTACCTCCACGAGCGTCGATGAGTTCAGGCCGGAGACTTGCAAAGTCACGACGCCGCGAAAGAGGTAGGTCGAGCTCGCGTAGCCGAGCATGTACTGTGGTATGGTTAACTTCGTCGGGTCGGAACCCGCGAGAGCCTAAGTACGAGGTTCAAGGCAGGCATAGACGACGAGCATGTACAAATAACTGAGTGAGTTTCTTAGTTTCCCATCACGTCTCAGGTTATCGACTACAGTAAGCTGGGGTCACGAGGGGCCTTTACTCAGATCGATTGAGATGCCGCCGCGAAAAACCAGACTAATAATATTTCTTTGGAGAATGATTAATCGAGCCAAGAACAGCCCCGGTGACTGTTCTCAAGTATGTTAAGGCCGGGAGAATAACAAGGCCTTTGTCTCCGTGCCACTAAGGCCCCGACAGTGGCCGATGACCTATCCGTCCGGATGAGGCGCTCCAACAAGTGTGACCTTGCGGGGGGGGAGATTCGTACCGCAAAGGCCTCTGTGCCAAGCTCCTCGTAGCCGGGACCACCTACTTCTTCCCACGCGTAGAATAGCGACGCATCGCCCCCTGCGATCGAGTTGAGAACGCCCGAAAACAAAGGTAGCGACCGAGTGGGGGGAGCAGATACACGTACAAGGCGTTGTTTCGTTCGGATCAGTTTGAGGCGCTTGGCAATACCGGGGAAAATCATTGCTATACCGGTTAAGGCAGAGCTCTATAAGGGAACACCCGACGCATGTTTCACTCAGCAAATTATCTATACAAACGTGCCAGGTATCTAGTAAGCTATTATTGATACCTCGTTCAATGCCCACGCACGCACATTGGTCGCGGCAGACGCCAGTCGGCAGGTTCTACTTGTGCTCGGAGGCCGCGTCCAGCGGACTGCGTTCAGGCATTGTGGAAAATACTTGTCTCACCACACGCCCCTGCTTCGGCGATCATGCGTATCGATGTCGGCCGGCTTCTCGTCACTCGCTTCGTCGACGGTCCAAGAACAACCACGGAAGGAATATCCTCCGCCCTGGGCCGATGTTCATTAGGCAGAACATCGACACGAAGGGGTCCAATAAACGACCGATGGGAGACACGCAGTGGGGGGGGATTAAATGCTATTCCGTTGACCCGGTATGCTCCAACTATGAACTCAGGACGTATATATACACACAGCAGGGCATTTGTATCTTCCTACGTAGTGTTTGCACACGTGTAGGTGAAATAGCACAGCTAATGCGTCTAAGATTGATAACTACCCTTTCGCTCACTGGACCCGTTTTCGGCACGAAATCACGTGTAAATGACAAACTACCGACTCAAGAAACTCAACTCCAGAGATCGAACATAAAACAGTCTCACATGCGAACAATGGATGCAGTCGCGTTGTCTGTCATGCCAAGGAAATTAGTCACGGTTAGTGATACCGTGACCTCCACTCCCACTTCCAGCACCGTCACGTTAATTGTTGCAAGCAAAGAGCCATTGAAGGGGCCGAAGGCATCCCGCAGCGGGTCGTCAGCTGCTATTGGGGTCCCCGTTGAATCGGCGATGTCCCAAACTGCGGAAAGCGCACGTGAGGCCCCGCCGGAGCTAGTTCTGCCGTCAAACGTGACCTCGCCACAGAGGCCAGCGGTCTGCATAGACATGCGAATTTGGAGTTGAACATTGTGTATACCTTTAATTTCCGGCGTGGCAGGTGTTCCCACTAGATACCAGGTACAAGTGCAGTTGCATATGGCAGTAATATATGTAGTAAGGCTCATAGCTATCTGTTGACGTTGATCGGTTTAGCCAAGTACTGTCTTGACGATTCTATTGGAATTCGGGTTTTGTGTTTCGTAGTGCATATGGTGATATCGTTTCCGCGACCTAAGCTTATCACAACGTCTGGTATATCCCCCTATGGGTGGTTCCCTACCACTCCTCAAACTTAGTGACCACCACGCCCGCGGCTGGGCGGGCGAGGGGAAGTGGATCGAATAATGGCATGATGCCTGTAGGTCGAGCCTATACGGACATAATCAATCACTTTTAGTAAATAATCGGGATCGGGCGGAAGAATGCCAGGTGGTACGGGGTTGGGAGTCCCTCGAGTGTGGAGCTCAATACTCCGCGTCCAATGCCAGCGCTGCAGCGATGCCGTCAGCTTTCGACACCACGCAAAGTCGACAGTGCCTGCTGAGCGCTGCGTAATATCACTTGAACGGACGCGTCGACATTAAATCAATATATTATGCGATGAAACATCTGGACAAACTCAACGTTGTCCAGGTTGAAGGTGTGGGCAGTGCATGCTACGTAATGCAGTTTCAGGGACGAGGATGTAAAGCTGACCTGTGGCGCAACTAAGACCGCTGAAGTTGGTGCAGGGTTGTCCGGCGGGGAGATTGCCGTGCATCCTGACGATGATAACAACGCAAATGCCTCGGTGCGCACCCCACCATCTAACAGGGTAATGGATGACCGATTTCCACACCCTGTGGTCATGCTTGATACAGGCACGGCAACGGCGCCGAGCCCAAGGCGAATTTTCAGCCGTCGATTCCCCACCCATTCACCTGCGCAGTGGTTGTCGTTGTTCACACTCGAGTTATCACTGTCCGTGCCACATATTGGTGGTGTGATCGACAGTACTGTAGTATTATTTTCGGCTTCACCGATCATTTGAAGGGAGTATTGGATTCGATCAGGTCTCCTGCCCCGAAGCAAAACAACCTCACCCGGGATATACCTCCGCGCTAAGCGCTCAGCGCGGAAGTGACCTTGGAAAGAAAATCAGGGTACACAACCTAGCCAGCATGTAGAGCGCAGAGGGTGGTTTAAATTATGAACAGTTGGGCAGAGGTTCAAGGCGACTATTGTGGCCCCGGCACGTTGTCGTCTCAAACGATCTAACATATGTTGGAACCAACAACTTTGTTCCATTTTCGGATCCAGCTGATTATGACCCTACTTTAATTCCGCACTGAGCTAGGCCTGAGTATGATATGGCTAGTATTTTTCTCACTACCTCTGCTTTCTAGCGTTGGCTTTTGGTAGGGAAAAGGCTCGATGATCCGGGTTACCATTGATCCTCCAAGTAATTGGCAGGTTCCACGTCATAGGGGCACCTCAGCGCCATCGACGCCTGTGTTAGCGGAACTCGATTTTGCAGGTACTGAAGCAGGTGCCAAGCAAAGATAATGAATGACTTGGGGTACTTAGTTTTTACGGAGGGCCATAGTATATATACATAGGTGATATATACGAATATGATAGTGTGGATGGGAATAGATTAAATTAATTAATTAACTACTTGAGCTAGTGTGGATTAATTAATTGAGCGAAAGAGGGAGAAGAATGAAGTCTTATAGGTGTTAATGTTATTGTTCTTCAATAGATACCTTGGTAGCAGGAGAAGAATAATTAAACAATTTAGTGAAAGAGGGAGAAGAATATCGTAACTTCAGCACGAGCACCAATATTCGTCGGCACGATCAAATGCTGCAGTCAAGCCCCAGCCCAAGACAATAACCTGTTACAGCCAATGTGTGCTGGGGAGAATTAGCATCAGATTCGCGCCCTCTACCAAAGCCTTGGAGATCGGCATGTTCTTACATGTGGGGATGTGGCCGAGTAGTTCCAAGGAGGCTGTGTCCAACATTGAGGAGCACGATCCCGGGCCGCTGCCAGACGTTGCATTGCCCGGATCTAAGAGCCTGCTGCTTGGAGAGCCCTCAGAAGAAAATCGTACGGCGATCGATCTCCCATTGTTTAAAAACTGAGCCTGGACCGTGATCACGGGGACAGTGGTTTAAGCTGTCAGCGGTACATGATTCCAAGCTAAGGGTGCTTGCTCCATGCGTCAGTGACATAGATATTCGTTAGTGAGCAGCCTGATTCGTCCGGTAACTTCCGTCGAATGTCGAATATGCTAAGCGCTGCACTGTTTGTAGCCGTACCCTAGGGTAATCTTTACACCGATATGGTGACAACTTCAATACCTCATACAACTCAGGCTCCAGCGTACGCCCCTCAATTCCCACTGTCCCCGTTGTGAACGGTACAGGATGTGAGTCGTTTATTATAGGTCCGTGGATGTACCTGTGGCGTACGAATGCGCGCGTGTGGGGAAGGGGGGCTTGTCGGTCAGTTGTGAAGCAGAACGTTTCGGTATCGTTAGATAGCCCGAAGATGCGGCATTGGCCGACTTTGAGGGTTTGGCCGGCGCCGTTGTCACTCGCAGATATTGATTACCACTATACCCGCCGTGCACCATTGCCGGCTACAACGAACAGGGCGAGAACAAAGCAGAGTAACTTTTCCTGCAAGATGTTATCTCTAGCGCCCACGCTATACAGCTGGAACCTGGTCATTCAACGCCCGTAGTCGGCCCTGCGTTCTACAGTAAGCTAGTTTTCTATCGTTCTCACCCGCCTAGTAGCGATATCGTACTGTCAGGCTCCAGAGAATCGTCGACCCCTTCTTCGTAGTAAACCACCACTTCTTCGCTGTCGTCGGCCCACTCACACGTCGTGCCGGCTCCCATGGCTTGGATGGTTTGGTTAGTGAGGAGTCTCTCAATCACGCAGCTGTACAAAAATCAAGTGGCGTTCGTTCGGTGCGTGGTGAATTTGAGCTCGATGGGTGGCCGTATATATATCAGTCAGACCCCTTCCATACCGCCCGTAGCGTGACGCCATGTACAGCGAGTGGTGCATGGCGTGGAAGGATGCGCGCGCTTGTTGCGTTAGGCACTCATCCCACGGTAGGTATGCACTTAGTTTTTGTCTTGTGCGGAAACTTTTCTGGCCGGTGGAACTCCTCAAGTGCGCAGCAGCTCTACCGGTTAAGGCTCGTATTAACGAAGACAGCGAAAAAAAAAATTTGGAAAATAAAACCCTATTTGGATATGATTTCGCAAAAAACACTGGTTTGCGTCCTATGGGGAATAGTGAATTGATTGTTCAAATATTTCTGAAATCGAAAAACACGCAGCATGCGTCACAACGCCCAGGTGAAAAAACAACGATGAGAGGAGACGAGAGGGAAGGCACGCGTCGACGCGTGCGCACCGCCGCCAGCATACTTTTGCTTTCGGCGGCCCAGGCTAGGAAGCTATCGCTCTCAGGGTATCTTGGGTGGGCATAGGGACCCCTGAAATGCCACGGGCGAGGCAGGGACGGCGATGGTGTTATCGAAATCTTGAGCGTACCATGCTGTTTTTGGGGCGATCACTCGGTTTTTGATCGGGTTGGAGCATCGAGCTGGTTGAAAAGTTGGGATTGCGACCGCCATGATTGGTTTTGAGGGGCCACCGCCGGGGTGCGCTGTGCTATGGTCTATAAGCGTTGGCGCGCCTGTTGTCCCGGTGGCCTCGGGTTGTGGTTCACGTATTGTCAACTCGGTCGAGGTCGTCGATGCGACTAAGAAATGACCGGATTGTACCGGGGGCGTTTGCCCACCGTGGACGTGCCGGTCCATGTCGGGCCGACTCCTCAATTTGATTTGAATTCTACCCAACAAAAGATCCTGCAACCTTCTTGGTTTTTTCGCCCAATTCAAGTTGATTATACCCCAAGATCCTAACATTCGGTGCTGGTGCGTGTGTTGAACAATGAATAGCCAATTTGAATTTTACTTTTTCCAAATTGAATTTATTTGATATTCGTTAATATGGGCCCTTAGTACGATAGTGTTTCTCCTTTTTTTATTGAGGACTTCGTAGTGCATAGAAAGGTTTGTCGGGCTTCGCGAACGATTGTCTCCGAAGTCATGTGTACGGTGAGATATTGAGTTCCTACCTCATGTGAGGAGCTCTGACAATAAGCCACCACCTCTAGAAGGTGGTACTGCTATAAGGGCAGCAATCGTTTCGCCAGAAATACACTGAGGTACATCATGTTTGTTTATGGGGCTCTTCGCCTGAGGATGTCTATTCTATAAGCAAGTCATTAGTACGTCACTTAAAATAATGATCCTGAGAAAAATGCAAGTGCACCCCGACCAGTAATCCCATGGCCTGGGTAAAGAAATAATAATATTGAAAAAAACCAAATAATGGCGTTCCAACGTGTTTCGGTTTAAGGAGCCGCGTTAATCAGACAATATTTCAGCTTCGAAAGTGCTACCCCCCCCCCCATCGTCGCACGTGCCTGGCTGATTCCTGACTCCTGACTCCTGCACTGATGAACTGCCCAATATTCTAACATCGTTGGGATGCTTTGCACTTGTGCTTTACGCTCGTGTTTTGTGATGCTCTTTGGCCATGACATCATTTATTTGTCGGGTTACGCGTTTCTCACTAAGTCAAACATTTACCGAGGTGTAGAGATTCTCAAGCGAAAAGGCCTCATAAAACGTTGTGTATACCTCAACCGCAGTATGCGTCTAATCAAGTACCAGCTTATATGTGTATAAAAACCTGTGAAGAACAAAACCAACGTGCCAGGTAGCACGTATTGCGTCGTTGGCAGGCACAACAGTTGACGAGATCACGAAGATCGGGGGGGTGGAAGACGGAGAGCATAGCGAAGCACCTCGTCGGTTTGACGACGAGCGCAGGGGTCTGAGCGTCTAAAAGGACTCGGGACCACGAGTACGCGCGCGCGAACGAGTTGCCGCTATCCCAGGCATTTGAGCCAGACTTCCCCGCATGCACGAAAAAAGTACGTCTAACGTACGGATATTTCAAGTAAGTTTGGGTGAGACAATACAATACCCGGCCGCTGGCTAATGCTAACCTAATTTATACAACGAAGTTCGGGTGGGACCATCGGCCGGGGCAGGAGACCTCATTCAAATCCAATCCTTACAATGAATGATCGGCGGCAGCGCTAAAGAATACTATAGTATTATCCATAATAATAGTGTTGTTGATCACAGTCTGCAACACTTCACAGAGGATAAAAAAGGGAAGACATTCCAGTGATTTTCTTACCCCGTGCTGCTGTCGGCACAGACAACCAAAGACTCTGCCTCGTCATCACCACAGTAGCACGTGCCCCCGAACCGTAACGCTACTGCATACTCAGTGTCCAACAATCCCGCGGAAAGTAGTGCCGGCGAGTCCGGGTTGACAGTAGGCGCCGTGGTTGGTGCGGAGGTTGGAACCGGCGTTGGTGCGAGGGTTGGAGCAGGCGTTGGTGCAGGGGTTGGAGCCCGCGTTGGTGCTGGGGTTGGAGCAGGCGTTGGTGCTGGGGTGGGAGCTGGCGTTGGTACGGGGGTTGGAGCCGGTGTTGGAGAAGGGGTTGGGGCCGGAGTTGGACTCGGGGTAGGGGAAGGTGTCGTGACCTGGTAAAAGGGCGAGACAAAGAAGATATTCACAAGATGACGTCATCTGGCAAAGCGACAGACAAAGAAGACGTCGACAAGAAACGCCAAGGGCGATGACCCCACAAGAGAACCATCAACTATACAAAAGGCAGATATTCTGCTGGGATATGCATTCCAACCGGTAAAATAATCGCGGATAGTGTCCCTCATCGAACTCTATAAAACTCTAGAGCTTGACCCAAGTAAGTGCATGTTTTTCTTAATAAGCTGGGGTTGATATCCTATCGGAATGCAAGACGTTGTATTTTATTGTTTCGGGTGCTGTTTGAAATTTGGATTGCAGAATTATCTACTCACCTCTGGAATGTCGTAGGTCCGGACTAAGGTTTCCTCGCCCGAAGCCGCTTCCGTTACCTTCCCGCCGAGGTGGAGCAATGGAAGCATCGAGAGACGCGAGGGAAGGTGGGTTTTTGACATGTGGCACCCGCCCCAAATACCACGACATAGTGTTTCCTTATCCGCAAAGCTCGCAATTTGTAAGTGCTCAGGGGGAGATATTGCTCAGCGTAGCGGCCTCATCTTGAGCCATGGTTGTGTTTTGCACGCGTAGTTGAAGTATAAATCGGCGAACATCCTCTTCAGCTGACCATATGAGTGTTATGCCCCAGCGATATACCGATGAGCGGTCATACATCATATTTTATTAAGCATACATGTATTGGACAGGGGTTGCATAGTAACTTACAAAGACGTAGTCTCCATTCACACCCACAGCCATGGTGGTCAACGAATTGTTGGACGGTGCTACGCCGGCACAGAGCAAAGTCCTGTCAGCGTCAGAAAACCGTCAAAAATGGGAACGGTGAGATGCAACATCACTACCATTGTCATGTGAATCTTTGACTGCATGTCCGTCTTTTTGCTGACTTGGACTAACATATAAATGCTGTGGAATGTGGTGTTCCATTGGGTACGCCCAAGGGATTGCACGGAAGATGCGAGTCCATGCCTACACGGACTGCAAGGACGAGATCTAGTATCACCCGCACCACATGCATGCTTTCTGGCCCTCTTTATCCAGCGAGTTCATGAAACAGGTCCGCGCCTATGCCTAAAACCGCTCATACGAACGGCATATCCCATTCGGTTTGGTGGTGCCTTCACAACCCATCTGGCAAGGATGCTACGCGCCGGGGACACGTTATTTCATTTTCTATATCCCACGCGTCGAACCATAGCTAGGCTACGCATTCCTGGACCAGGGCAATATATACATGGCTGTCCCTCTCTCGGCGGAACCTGAACAGCTGTAGCTGGACATGCCATTAAACTACGCCCCTCACGATGAGAGGGAGTGAGGAGTTGATTCCAACCGTGGTCCGAAAGCATTAGGTGTTACTCACAGCTCTCCAGTTGCGAAGCTGCGGTGGTAGTACATCATGCTCCCCTCCGAGTGACTTAGTGCGAATAGTTGCTTACGACAAAAGAGCCGTAAATAGCAGGAGCATTTCGTCAAGAGAGATCGGAATATCGCAAAAGGTGGCAGATCTGAGGGACGTCGTTTGGCAAGGAATGGGGTGTTGTTTACGTACATACATACGTGTAAGCGAAGTGCCAAGCACCAACAGGCAACAACGACCAAGTGTTCCGCGCCTAATTTCGAGTTCATGGTCGCCATATGTGACGGTAACTCATGGGAGCGCTGCAAGAGAGCAGACGTTTGAATCATTTCCGCTGCTACTCGTCTACCTTCCTCGTTGTTTCCGATTATAAATCGTCGGAGGGCCTGTACAGCATGAAAATAACCAAGGGACGATGATGTATGTGGTGATCCGGGTTGCCTGTGTCGAACGGCATTAGCCATTTTCTTCCTGTAACTCTCACATTTCCGATCGGGGAAACGGCTAGATAGCTGACCGCACTGGATGCCAGCTGTGTAGGGCTGGATGATAGTTTCGGCACTCCTCCAACCCTCCAGCAAGAGAACGACACGATCTTCCCCGTCGAACTAACCGCCACGTAAAGCTGAAACAGACGTCGGCACGGGGGAATGAAGGCGGATCCCAACTTGACGAGACAAGATGAACGGCCGGCTAAAACGAAGAAGAAACGCACGTTATCAGCATTAAAAGGAAACGTTCCAATATAGTACTGTATAGCGCACTTCGTGTGCATATTGACTACTGCTCTAATCCGGAATATAAGGATCGTTTTATGTTAATATTTAATACAAATGTTGCTTATATTTCGGTTCAGAGTGGTAGTAATGGCTTTTTATCATGTATCATTCCAGGTTTACAGTAGCAACTAAACAAGAACACGGTCGCGAAGGATATCACAGGCGGCACAGGCATTGGGATGACAGGACCGGTCTTGGGGTAGCAGAACTTGTCACACCCCGCCAATGCTTGTCATTTTACAACGGAACGCGCTGCATGACCCTACACTACAGTGATATAAGCTCTTATTAATGTTTCCAATATGCAATGACAAAACACAGTTGTGGTTTCTCATGTCTAACCCGCGAAAAACTAGCAATTGCTAACGCATCAAAACGACGAAAGGCGCAAAACCAATAATCGATTGGTAGTATGATCCCGTAGGCCAAACACAGACAATACGAGGTAGACCAGGATCTGTGGATATATTACTTTACCTATGCGATCATTTTGGGCTCGTTTGCAGCTCCAAACACTCACCGTCGTGTCGTCGTGTGCCATCACGGCGTGGTCGGCGCCGGTGATGAGGGTCTCCCCGCTGGTAACCAGCTCTTGTTCTACGACCAAGCCGGCGGTCGCGTTTACTCTTACCACTATTGCGGAAGAGCCCGAGGCACCAATCTATCGAAGTTGCGAGGTTGGTCGACCGTTAATGACATTGTATGACAGTAACATACAGGAAAAGGCCGTACCCACGTGAAAAAAGGAAAAACACAGGTCCCTCACAGCAGGTTTGACATCCGGTATATACAACGAACAAATACACGAATTCGGCTGATCCGAGGCACTGGCTGTGCATATTTTCCACGTTGGGCGATAGGTCAGAATGATAGAACGCACACTCGACGGCTTGTGAAGAGGGAAAAAACGGGAACTGCGGCCACCTCGCAACAATGTTCTCACCAACCAATCTCCAGAAGAATCTGAGGTTGCTGCCGTGATTCCAGTAAATGGACTGGCGCCATCATCGCTCTCGTCATTCTCGGAAAGTATCGCAAGTACTCGGTGGTATCTCTCAATCTTGAGTGTCGAAACAACAATCTGTGGGACGGACAAGTGGGGGGGGGGGTCATCCTGTTGCCGCAGAGGACAACGCTACGGTTGGCTTGGTTTTACTGTACCATTCCTTTATTTTACCACCTTCCACGATAGTTCAATAGAGGACAAAGCCACCGTCATATACGACTAACTCCACATGTGACACCATAATAATATGTGGTGGCAATGCATATGCCTTGCCGATGGTGCATAAGAACATCATCTCTTCGAACCAGCAGCCGCCATTCTCGTTTTGTGTTGAGGCGTCAAGCCAACTATGTCCAAAGTGATCAGCATGGAAAATGACCAAACGTCGTCCTTTGTTTGTCCACAACAAAATCTTACCAGCAAGTCGTCGTCGCTTGTCATCCCAATGTAAATCACTTCTTCTATTGTCGTCGCATTGAAGCGGCTCGCGGTGTTCAACATGCTGGAGAGGCATGGTGGTCCCGATGAAGCGTCACAAGGGGCGGGCAGCGATGCATCAGGAGGCAGCGACAGCATCTACGACTGAGTTTGACTCTCGACGCATGCTACGACAGAGGTGCACCATGTTTGTGTTTAGCTCCTCACTTAAGGAGCGTCATACCTCACCGAAAAAATAATCTTGGGGGAAAATAGAAGTGCTGCCGGATGATACATATCATGACCGAAGTATACTCTGAAATAGTTTTCGTCACAAATATGAAAGTCCGACGAATTTGATTTAAAGAGTCCGATCGTTCAGGAAGCCATTCAGCCGAAAAGTGCTACCTCTACCGTAGCACGCGTGTCTCTTAGCCCATGATTGGAGACAAGTATTCGGCAATGTGTGTGGTGCTAAAGACCCACGCCGGAACTAGCGTATACCAGGCACCTGGAACAAATGCCAAATAGACCCGAACGAGCGCGGCATTCAGACAGTAGTACTGAATAAAACAGACGGAAACCATTCGCGTGGCATCAAACTGTTAGACTCCAAAGACATTATGGAAGGGCCTGGGCATGCAAAACAGCACACCGTAAGTCGAGAGGTCCACTGCAAAAGAGATATGTGGTTATAGTAACACATGTTGTGGAGGTAAGCCTTCCTTCCTTCCTGGGTCACGCAACACACAGCTTGACGTACGCACAGAAAATATTTAGTATACTGTAGGATTTGTGTTTGTTCTCACACGGCGGAGAGGGCGTTTCGATTTATCACCCTGCGTTCCATTGAAACATGGTATCCCGTTTGTGGGCTACATATAGTCCCACCGAGCCCTACGCGTTGTTCTGGTAATACCCATACCCTGAAGGCTTACGTTTTAAGGAAGAAAGGCAGTGCGTGAGATCTGAGCAAAGACCGAAGTGAATCCGGACCGATTCCTAGGCGGAATGGCCACACGGTATGACCGGTGCACAGCGTGCGCGCTTACACTTGCCTAGTATGTATCGTTAGTAGGTGTGTGGCCTGTAGGCAAGCGCATAAGATAACTATACCAGACGGTCCCAATCATTAATAGTTTGTAAACGTTGTTGAGTTGCTTCCGTGGAAAGACCGTATGGCCTGTTTCTAAAGGTTGGAGCAATGACTCACCCCCAAGCGTCCGCCACCAGGTCGTACGTCGCGATCTCCTGCACACGAGTGGCCGTCCACGGGGGACGACGTCAGGACGAAAAGAAGAAATAATATAATCGAAGGAACTAATGGCGAATATCCTGAACAACGGGACGCAATTATTGAAGTAGTTCATCGATTACGGGGGACCATAGTAAACACTAGTAAATAGGACCTGCGGTACACACAAACACCCTACCTGGTATATGTTTACCTATTTTTGTTGACAGTACGACGTATTTGGTCCTATTTTATGCGGTCCCCAGTAATAGTCGCGGCGGTCTAGCCTGCAAACACGGTTCAACAGCAACACAGAGTCTCACCGCCAAAACAAATGGAGATACGAAGCTCACATTGTCAATGGGGTAGACCACAAACACGTGACTGCCGTCTCGACTCGTGCACAGCGGCGCGGCGTACGCGACCTCATTTTCCCTAGCCTTTCTGTCAGATAGAGATTTCCTAGACGAAAGAGATAGCACTCCCGTGGCTGAGGCGAGGGACAAGCTGAATAGACGATACTTGTTTGGGTCGTCCGGCGACGTCATCAGCACCTGGTGATACGGCACGCGGCCGCTTCTCTTAGACATCGTTTGATAGACTAGCCAACGGTGTGGTTGCGTGCTCATTGGGAACGAGTGGAAACCTTCGATCGATCGGTTCAACATGCGTTAATAACGTAAGCATGGGCCTTCTTGCAACAGCATTGAAGCATGGTACATAGCGTGACCTGGGCACAGGGGCTCTAATTGGCAGATTGATTGATATATGTGCGGATTCGTATCGCTACCGGTCCGTTTGATGAACTTCCGGATACAAACCCTAACATGACGTTCTCGTTTACTTATTCCCATGTTCTACGAATCAAATACCAGGTTCAATATTGTCGACCTATAGCAACTAGATTCTTCTGTGTAGAAAACGTGTATCTAAGATCTGTCCCCTGCGTCCAGCTACCGCTGACGACCGTATGGCATCAGACCACAATCTTAGTTCATACGAGGTGCGTTCGGAACACGATCGTAAAAAGTATAGGAATGCTTCAGGCCGCGGTATTTTGTGCCTGCGCGAGCGTGATTGTCAGTTGTGCCCCGAATAACTGTTGTTGGTTCAGGAGTTCGTTTAGAGACTGTGGGATAGTGCTCTCGACTGTGGGATTGGCGTCGGCTTTGTCACACGACAGCCCAAGCCCAGACCGCCCTAACCGGAAACTCCGGTCTTCCATACTGCTTGGTATCTGAGTGGAAGCTCTTGGAAGCTTCCATGGAAGTACATAAACGTAGATGGAAGCTTCCATGGAAATATATGGAAGCTCGTACGTGGACATTTCTAGGATGTAGTATGTGGAACCTTCCAAAAAAGTAAGTGTAAGCTTCCATGGAAGAATCTGTGGAGTACCTCCATGGAAGCTACCATGAAAGCTTTCGTGGAAACAAACAACTTCGATGGAAGTGGAATCGACGGCACATCATAGTATCCTCTATGAGGCGTGTTACAACAGAGGCAGCACTTCTTGGCTTAAACTAGTTTATGACTGACGGGGGATCCTTAACCCAAACTGGTCGGAATGCCATCCATTGTTTGGCATGGATTGCGTACATCATACCTGCCATGGGATTGTTCATCGGGTTGCACTTTCATTTTTCTCGAAATCAGTTTTTTACTTGCTGTTATAGCATAGAGCTCCTCAAGGAAGGAACCTCAGACACATGTGGTGCACCTTGGCATATACAAATTGTTCATATATTTCGGAATTTCAAGGTGGCACCATCTGCACGTATTCCATGGTGGAAGTAAACTACCTTCGATGGAAGTGGCAGCAACAAACATGGAAGTGGTACGCAGGCACAATCCGTATTTTATCCCCGCAGGGCGATCTAGAGTATGTACAAGCCTAGCGACCTAGAGTGTTTTCAAGAACAGTGACCTAGAGTCTTCCCAAGGCACGACACGCAGGCCGGCCTCTGGTCGGGGACGAGGTTAGGGTTCACGGTGGTCGGGCCGTGGTTTCGTGTTACCTCAAAATGGCTCGCACAACGACCTCCTTCCAAACAACCTGCAGTACAGAGTCTTCCCAATCGAGGCCCAACCAAGCCGTCCTCTCGTTGGGGTTGGGGTTAGGGTTAGGGTTAGGGGTAGTCGGAAAGTGGTTATGGGCGACCTAACGACGCTCATATAATATGTACAAGCTTAAGGGAGTAGTGTCGTGGCTTTCTTGGAAATATATTGACAGCATTTCATGGCAACCGGTGGTTTGGAAACGCTCTTGTAAGCAGATGCAAGTTGCTGGAGGCTGGTAAACGTTGAGATTGGAAGCTTGTTTTTTCTTCAAAGGAAGCTTGCAGTCGCTTACAACGACTTCTTCAAAAGCTACGCGCATTGTTAGTAAAATATTCGGTACACTAGTAGTCTTGGCAGCGATAATTGATGGAAGCTCGTGGACTTATGCAGATCAAATTCGGAGGGAGTCGGTGGGATTTTATGGAAGCTTCCGTGCATGCCTCCGTGGAAGCTTCCGTGTATACATATTCCGGGGAAGTTTCCACTACTTCCACCTTCCGTGGAAGCTTCCACTACCGTGCTTCCATGGAAGATTGCATTGCTTCCATCGAAGCTTCGGCTATTTCAATCAACTTACATGGAAGCTTCTACGTACTCCCACTTATTTCTATGAAAACTTCCGTCTATTTCCACGACAAATAAGATGTGGTGACGGATCCATTACTATAACCAGCGGCCTGCTTGTTTGGTGTTTTTTGGGATTCTAGGCCGCTGTGTTTTGGAAACTCTAGATCGCTGGGCGGACGCGAAAACTAATACAGCAAGTCCGGGCGAAAAGCGCGAGGGGTCGTTTAGCCTTCGAAGCCTTCTATCTGGCTAAAAACTGTCGTTCGTTACAATAACTACTGTACACATACAGCAGTACAGTGTTCTACTGGGGTGTTTGCTGCCCGTGTGTCCACCGTGTATCAGAGTTTACATCCTCGATTGAGAGGCGTAGACCCATACTAAATCGATTGAGACCAACCCGCCATCTACAGAAATGGATGCGATTGCGCTGACTACCGTTGTAGTACGGGGTTTGTTTCGTCTCAGGCTGCCTCGAGGTAGACGCGATCGCTGTGCTGCAGTGCGCATTTATTCCCCCTGGCTGAGATTCGATATAGAGTTTTGATGGCGGGTGCTTCCCACTTTATCATCACATACTGTATTGCTGTACCAGGTACAGGCTGGTTCAGGCATAGCACCCAAAATTAATTCAGTGGCGAATGTCCAGGCCGTTTTTTGGAGATAGACCCTGAAATTTGGCACACGTGTTTTATGCGCCCTACCCGAGACTTTAACGGATGTTTTTTTTTTTTTTTTTTTGTCAGATATTTCTTGTTTTGTAATTTTTTGGGAAATTTGGGTCCTAAGAGATCCGAATTTCCGGCGAAATAAAATAAACAACAAAACCCATTCGTAAAAGGCTCGGGTAGGGCACATTAAACACGTGTACCAAATTTCAGGGTCTATCTTCAAAAAACGGCGTGGACATTTGGACTTTTGTGCGGTAAAAGTGCAAAAATAGGCGTTGCCTCGTAATTACTTAGTTTCAGTATATAATCGATTATGGGCGTTAAATATGACTTAATATGATCATACGCAGTCAGATCTTCAAACATTTGCGTGAAACTTTGTACAGACATGCCTTGAACTACCTGGAAGCGGCTCGTTCAGAAAAAAAAAATGGGGGTAAAACACGTTTTCCTACGGAAACGCCTGACTATTGGTAACCACTTTGAAGGCCTGTGATTGGTCTGGCCACATTTTCGGCGGTAGCGCCAGTTTTAGGTCCTTGAACAAAAATCTGGCGATGTCACCCTCTTCCACTGTTCATGGCGGTCAGTATGATACCAAATATGTGGCATTGGAGTTGCTATTGCATGCGGCATTCGTGACTGACGAAATTTTGGGTGATGTGCCTGAACCAGCTCGTATATGACTTCGAGTGCACACAGGCCATTGCAAGTATGAGGCACTGTTGTCTTATTTACTTCTATGTGCGTGTGTGCTGTAATGGTCGTGCCTGAGTGCAGCATGCAGTGATCGACATCACTTGTGCTTATTCCCGGGTTTCCACGGGAAATCCCGTAGAAATTCACGGGAACCCACCATATACCATGCCATCCCACGGAGGCTCGTGGTGCACCATACGGGAACCCACGGTGTCCCGCGATATACCGCGCGTAATCCCAGTCGTCCCGCGAGATCCCCACGGGGACTGCAGAAAAATCTCAGCGGGGAATTCCCATGAGAACGTCTCACGGTAACTTCAGGAAAATTTCAGCGGGGAGATTCCATGAGACGTCATACCCCCACGGTATTTCACGAGTTCCCCCGGGAATCCCCATGCATTCCCGTGAGAACGGCTGTGAGCCGCAAGAACCCACGGGGAAAATCTTTAAACTCCCATGAGATCCCGCTGAAAATCGCAGCAGGCACCCACGGGAAAAGCGGGGACCTATAGGCACTCACGGCACAAATTTTACGATTGCCACGGTGTTCTGTGGGTAATCGCGGTAACCCCCACGGACTCCCGTGGGAACTGCGGGAACGCGAAGGAGCCCACGGAATTTGTATACAATCTCAACGGTCTGCCGCTGAGATCCCCGCGGACTCCCGCGAGAATGGCGGGAACTCGTACGAGCCTACGGGAGTAATATACTATTCCCACGATGTTGCGCGGTTTCCTGCGAACCTCCCCACGGACTCCTGTTGTAACGGCGGGAACCCATAAGAACCCACGACAATTATATACAACTAGCGGTACGGTCACGGCTTCACCCGTGGCGCCGGCCCTGTGTTCACCATAGTAAATTCTTGAAAAGGGCGTGGTAGTCCTCTTATGCTGTGATCTACCACTCTGAGCGGAAATATTAGGACCATCGTGCGGGCCGGTTTCGACCCGGGGGAACTCCGTTCGCGTCCCCTGGTTGTTGGATTGAAGGATTTCTGATCAGGGTGCGAAACAGTGTCGTCGCCGGGTGCGACGGGGTCCCGACGTTGTCCCGGGGGATAAGTATCACCGCACGTTGGCTCCATGGGCCTCAGTCAACTATAAAACAGCCAGTGGGGTTGGCGTTTTCATCGATTCGGGGGGTGTCCGTTTTCGTCCACGAGTTGTTGTAGTTGTAGAGTTAAAAAATATATTTATGATCAGGGGGTGCTACATCCACGTCCCCGGGTGCGGCGGGACTCCGACGTAGCCCGAAAGACAACTCTCGACGCTCCCTGGCTCCTAAGCCCCAGCTAAATCAGCAATCAGCCGATAGGGGTAT
The DNA here is from genome assembly GCA_008828725.1 of Saccharina japonica. Taxonomy (NCBI): domain Eukaryota; class Phaeophyceae; order Laminariales; family Laminariaceae; genus Saccharina; species Saccharina japonica. Next base: position 254,710 of record MEHQ01000660.1, read on the forward strand.
TGTTTCTACTCCTTGCGGGGCGGTATCGCCCCGGGGGATGCCCGTTTTCGGCCCCGGGTTATTGGAGTCGTAGGTGTCCGGAAGAATTCCTGATCCGGGGATGGGACACTGTCATACCTTGTTGCGCCGGGACCTCGGCGTTGTCCCGAGGGGCAACTTTCGCCGCGGCCTGGCTCCATGATCGCCAGCCTATTCAGCAATCAGCCCGTGGGGTTGGGGTTTTCGCATCTTGCGGGGCAGAATATCGACCCGGGTATACTCCGTTTTCGTCCCAGGGTTGTCGGATTTGTACATGTAAAAGGATTTATAATCAGGGGATTGAATCTTATCGTCCCCGGGTACGGCAGGACCCCAACGTTGTCCCGGGGAAATTCTCGCCGTGCGCTGGCTCCACGAACCCGAGCCAACTATATTCAGCCAGAGTGGTCGCCCCGGTAGACTAGTGGTCAGCTTCAAAGGCTACTAGCATTGGTACCCAAGTTCAAATCCCACCGTGGTGAGATTTTGACTTTATTTGAAAAAAAAAAAAAAAAAAAAGGAAGCAATGGCTGAGAGCGCCTTCGTGGCGTGGGTAAGCGGAATTCGGCGCAAGTCGACGAGGGAAGAAAGTGCTGAAATATTATCGCGATAAAAATGCAAGGCACGTAGCGTAGTGGGGAGGGGGGAGAAGAGCCTACTTAGTGACCCCGGTTCTGAGTTACGACTAAAGGGGGAGAGAGAAAAAAAAGTCGAGGATAATAAATCGAACGGACAAAAAAATAAAGTGGGGTTGGGGTTTCCACGCCTTGCACGGCGGTATCGACCCGGGGGATGTCTGTTTTCGTCCCCGGGTTGTTGGGGCTGTATATATATCGAAGGATTTATGATCATGGAATGGGACCCTATCGTCCTCGGGTGCCGCGAGCTCCATGAGCCTTCAGTGCTCAGCCGATGGGGATGGAGTTTCCACATCGTGCGGGTCGGTGTCGACCCGAAGGATAGCCGTTTTCGTCCCCGGTTCGTTGGGGTCCTAGTGATATAAAGGGATTTCTGATCCTGGGATGGGAACCTTTACTCCCCGGGTGTGGCGACACCTTGATATCTCTATTCAGCACCACAATGCGCCAATCTTCTGGAAAGACCCAGCGGCGTCGGGCATGGATCTTATCAACCAATCGGCGGCCGGGATTGTAATTCAAAATTGTAAGTCAGCAGCTAGGCTGGCTGGATGGCCGTCAGGACTGTCTCGGAATTGTGACACGGCCACAACTGTCGGCAATGCTCATCGCGCGACGGCCGTGACTCGGCGCGACGTGAAACGCAGTGTCTCGCCTATTGTGGCTCGCGCTCTCTCTACCGATGCCGCGAGGAGGGACTGAAACACTCTGGATCGCGAGACACGTGAAATTATGACGACAGTACTCGTAGTGTGCTGTGATGTATCAATATGAACGGAAATACAAGGACCAGCGTTGTTGAATAAATGCAGAGTCCAAATGACCCTTAAATTGTCGTCCGTAGTAACTGTCCTTGGGATTGGAGCGATGCCCAGCGCGCGACGGCCAGGCCTCCGCGGGGCATGAGACCTGGTGTTCCACTGGTTGCGGCAATCAGCCTCCCAACCTATGGCGCAAGGCGGGGATGGAGCGCTCTGGATCGCGAGGCCATGATTTTAGACAGACACAGACTAACAGTATTCGATTCTCAATGTGTTCCGCATTTTCCCGCAAAAGTCCCCACGGACCCCGGTGAGCACAGTGGGAACACACGGGGCCTATCTGCTCAACATAGAAGAGCCCTTTAAATGTGTTTCCAACATCGGGGACACAAACCACAAGGTGCGAGCAACGTCATGGAGCTCACCCTGGTGCCGGATGGGTTGACAACTACCCTATTGTATGGGTAGTCCCACTTGGCTACTGTAGCGTAGGAGGAGGAATTGCCGTCGAACCTGGTATCAGAAAGAAAAACACAGCAGTGAATAGTTCGTATAACGTCTATCGGCATCGGTCGAACGGTAACACTAACGGGCGCTACTTAGGATCTCTAGGGCAGGTCACACCTTCCTACCGTCTACTGCAGTGCTTGTACTGTATGTATGCGTACTGTGGAGCAGTACAGCACAACAGATGTACAGTAGCATCGCCGTACAGTATTAATAGCAGTATACGACACGCAGTACTTTTATACCTGTACTGCAGTACATGTAAGTTTTGCAATCAAATACGTATATATTTCTTGTTCGTCTCACATGCATTCGTCTTGAGATTCTGATGGGCGAAATTTACTGGTGATCACCACCAGGAGAATGGCCAGCTTCACGAAGAGCTTTAGTGGGCTTGCCGTCATGCATTGGGCCGTGCGCCGAGAAACGAGAAGCGCCATCCTGTTGTTTCATGCACGGCAGATCGCTTGGCGAATTCAAGAATTTACGGTTGTCGACGATTCACGTATGATACCAGAGCAAGAGGTCTGGATCGGCCGTATTCCTTCCACCTTAAACTTGAATCCGGGGTCACTGCAACTACCACCCTCGCTCCTTTCGGTCGATGTACTGAGAAATCTCCCTATAGCACTCGTGCTTCTCCCCCACCATGTGTACATGCATGCTATTAATAGCGGGTACTGCTCTACCACCGGTCATGGACACCAGTCAACTCTGCGTGTTGCACCAGTGCGTTATCTGAGCTTTTTGTTGTGAGCTTTTTGTCTGAGCGTTTCAGAATGAAACGCCGAAAAACAAAACCAGCAATCAAACATCAATCAATCAAGCAATCGATCTATTCAAATCAAAGCTGTGGCGTATCTTCTTTTGTATTATAACCAACAGACCGGTATCCTCTTCGTACAGTACTATTAATAATAGTATTAATAGTATAATATGACAATACGACCTACGGGTCTCTAACGACCCTCCTCTCTGTGTCGTCCATATTATGTTGGTCCATCAGCTGGACATATCATGGACTGAACAAAACAGCAGCCGTATCCCCTCCGGATCGGCCTGGGCCCTGAGCTCGTGTTGTTTCTTTTTATTTGTTTGAAACTACAGCACTACATACTGCGTGTGTATTACGTAAGATACCTCGGATATACGAGTGCATGTACATACGAGTACGTGGTGTGTGTGTTTTTGTTTTGGAGGAAATGAGCTGAACATCACCAATCAGCATCAAATCATATATGTCACACCGATCAGACTCGTACCTTGAAAGCGGCGAGAACTACATATTTTATTGCGAATTATACGAAGAACCAGCAGGCAACGTTTTGACACTGGGACTTTGACGTGAGTTGAGCTGGGCGTGTTTAGCTGGGCGCGTTGGCGCATGGCGTTGACTTTTACCATTTTTTTCAAGTAGGGCAATCGATGGCGCATTCACAACATACATGTATCAATGATTGGTGAAAAGTTGATGTTGTTGTTGTTGTTGTTGTTGTCTTCACATTAAACTCGTTTCAGTTGCTAATCCCTATAGTCTGATCTAGCAAGATCACAGCCCGTATGATGTGCTTCCGTTTTATTCGTTGTTTATATTTTTACTAGCTGTACAGTCAGTAGTCTCGAGTTTTTCATTTTATGAATGTGTCTCAAACACGTCACGCTGCTGTGAGTACGATCGAGTGGTTGAAACTGCAACATCTGTAACCTGGGTATTTTGCCCGACGTCCCCTTGCCCCGATATCATAACGCAAAATACTCCTTTTTTTTCCTTTCTTGTTGTTGTGCAGTTTTGAGGGTGGTCCTTGGCCCTATCCCACCCGTCCCACCACCCACGAACCGCTTGTCATATTTCCTAAGGATCATCCCGTCGCTGCAGAAAGGGTGGCTTGTATTCTGCACAGCGAACGGGGCATTGGCGTCAAGGCCGTCCATGAACCATTATCAAAGCGGTGCCGACACAAGTAGGTGAGAGCTACGAATGAATGCTACTACTGCTGTACCTCGTGCATACAGCAGTATGTACCAGTGCTGCGTAATACAGCAGATACGATATCCGGTATTATACTGCATCCATCCGGTGCCTGCAAATTTTGCGGGCCTTTCACAGCCTCTTGCACGTGCTGGGAGTCGTCAACGCTTCGGTGCCATGGTTTTGCTTGCGATGTACGATTGCCCGCAAGAGACAAGATCGGGCACCATAATGACCTGGGTTTTGCCATGTGTATATCTCCTCGTGGATCGATCAGCAAGCAGCTGCCCACTGTTGTTGTTGCTGTACCGCCCGGTGGATTGGGTGAACATCGATCTCGCCAACAGAGTCGATCTGATGACAGCGAATAATATGGAAAACTACAAAGCGGGCCATGAACCTGGCCCCTTGAACGGTTGGGTTGCCAAAACTCTGATGGTCGTTCTGTGGCACTGAGGATCGTTCTGTGACAGCTGCTGTCCGGTGGCAACGATCTCGCCTTGTGCGCGTGTCGTTGCCCTTGGAATATCCAGAGCAAAGATACGGGTGCCTTCGGGGCAGGGCTCTTGCTCTGGAAAAAAATGAATGTTTACGATTTTCGATGATCGTTTCTCCAAGATCGTTTTTCGATGATCGTTTTTCGATGGTCTTTTTCGACGATCGTTTTTCGACGGTCACAGATTATGTGAGTGCCACTTGCGCTTGCACCACGAAGCCCTCGCCTTGCCGAATATCTGTGTATCTCAATACTGCTGTTGGTGTTCCGCTACGCCCCTCTGCTTGGATCTGGCGCCAGGACTGCCTGGAAGGCCCGCGCTGCACTACCTAGCAGAGCAGTGAGCAATGTTTGCGTATGGTCATGTCTCGGTAGAGTTGAGGAACGTATTTTCCTGCTCAGCTATGATGATGATGATGATCTCACATGATATCGTTCATTTTCCTGAAAACTCGCCCGTGGTCGCAAAACAGGTTATGATAAACAAAAAAGCGTATCGATGGAAGAAAACAAGCAAGTACCAGAATAATACCTTGGAAGACGCAAGACAGTATCACAGTAGTACGCAAGGGAACGGTACTGCACTGCTGTAACGAGAAGTGGCACAGCAGTCAGTATACCGAATTACACCAGGCACATATCCGTGGTATGGACACCCGAAAAAAGAAAAAATCAAGTACGAGAAAGAGAGAAAACGAAAGAAACAGAAGAAAAAACAAAACCGGTTGAACGTATCTCACCCTGAGCTCGCCCGTGGGCCTGGCTTCACCCGGACCTGATACCTCCAAGCTGACCCTGCGTAAATAATTAGCCGCCGCCAAGGCCGTCGAAGAGCCCTGATCTCACGCCGCGCCGACCTGATCCCCCATGATCGAGGATCATAGCCACCAAAGTCGAAGATCGGCCAACACAAAGCGGGGCACGGTGCGGTCAATTTTTCTTGAAGTAAAACAAAATTTGCAAGTATGACTACAGTACGTATAGTATAACAACTGTTGGTTTCTATCTTCTATCGCAGCCCGTATACTGCAATTAGACACTATTAATACGCACAATAACGAGTGTGGTTCCCTAGAGACCCACCGAAAGCGTTGACTCTGCATAGAAACGCTGCGACTAGAACCCAAAGAAACACAATACGTATAATAGCACACCACAGCAGTATCCTCGCTATAGGCGGAAAAGCAAAGTGATGCCTAACGGTTATCGCCTCGCATTTGCCTATTTAGCCAACGACGGCTGAAGCCCGTCTCAAACAGTCCCGACGCGGATCTCCCAGCATCGCCATTCAAGGCCCAGAGGCGGAGAACTTGCACGTACGCGCCAGGATATTCGAATTTGTACGTACATTCAATACGGTTATATGTATAGCAGGAGTTGTTGTAGATATGTATGGCCTACATGGGTACCAAATAGGATCGAGGTGCCAGGTGGGCCTCCGGCGGCTCCTGCGGCGGGCTGAATATATATGTCTGCACCTTGTGGGTGGGAACAGGGTGTCAAATGGGATCAGATCCGGGTGGGATCAGGTCCGAGTGGGAGCAAGGGGAAATATTGTGTAAAAGTACGTGTAAATCCAAATATACGGCTGGTGATTATCAGCAGCAACATGCGTGGTTGGCCTTTGCCTTCGGCATCGGCACAAAGAGAGGTGTCCTGGGCCAGTAGATCTATATCGAGTATAAAAGGGGTCCTCTTTTAAATCAGTTGTATGGAATGTGGACATGATATTTTTTTTCTGCAATCGAATACCTGGTATATACATGGATTTTGATGAGGTTGTGCGTGACTTCAGGATCGCTGAGGATAACTCATCGATCGTGGGTGCCCAAAGAAGTGCGAGATACACAGAGATACATTAAAATATACCAGGTCATATATACCATATGTGTTTCTTGCTGTGCGGTCGCCCCGATGGTTTAGCGGTACCCTCGAATGCTGCTAAGAGTCGGTTTCCGGGGTTCGAATATCACGTGGGTCAAACTTTTGAGTTTTATTTGCAAAAAAAATGAAAAACGAAATCAATTGCTGAGAGCGACTATTAGTCATACGTAGCGTGAGTAGGCGCAATTCGATGCGAGTCGACGAGGGAAGAGAGGGCTGAAGTCTTCTCGCGATAAAAATGCAAGGCACGAACCATAGTGGGGGAGGAGGAAGAAGAGCCTACTTCGTGGCCCCGGATCTGAGTTTCGACTACGAGCGTATTAATAGGAAGGAGAGAGAAAAGTAGGGCGAGGATAATAAATGGGATGGAGAAAAAAAAAACGATGTGTTATGTTGTCCTGTGTACAGCAGCAGTGAATCATTGTGCTGTCCCACAGCAGTACACACGACACCTATCTAAAATAACACGAAATAAACAGAAGGCGGCCTCACGTCGTTTCCTACGTATGCTTGGTTCGATTTCGAGCTTCAGAGTTGTATTTTTCGGTCTCAAAAATGAAAGCATCTGCTTACGCAGTCAAGTTGTGCAAAATATGACCGGGGAAAAAAACAAAAACTGAGAATCCGATAGCCCAAGACGTCAGACTTTGAAGTCTTGGGCCATCAGATTTTTTAAGCGGTCTAAATTCTAAATTCAAGATATCTTATCATATACAAGCTGCTACTCTGTCTGTCTGTCTGTAATTGAGTGGCGCTATCCAGAGCGGTTCAGCCCCACCTTGCCCCATGGGTAGGGAGGCTGGGTGCCACAACCCGCAGAACACCGGGTCCCATGCCGCGCCGAGCCGTGGCCGTGGCGCAATCCCGACGTACAGTTCTGACAGTCATCTAGCCAGCCTACCTGCTGACTTCTTATTTTTGAATTGCTATTGTGGCAGCTGATTGGTTGCCCAAATCCATGCCAGTGGCTACTGGCTCTTTCTAGAACATCGGTGCAGAAAAGAGCCGCCTAGGTCCGGCCAAACCCGGGGAGGGTAGGCTCCCATCCCCGGATCAGAAACCCCTCCATATCTCTACAACTCTGACCAACCGGGAACAAAAACGGCGATTTCCCGGGTCGACACTGCCCCGCACGGTATGGAACCCCACCCCCATCAGTTGATGACTGATTGGCTGAGGCTCAGGTAGCCAGCGGCACCCGGGGACGATAAGTTCCCATCCCCGGGTCACAAATCCTTCCACACATCTACAACTCCAACGAACCGGAGACGCAAACGGACATCCCCCGGATCGATACCGCCTCACAAGGTGTGGAAACCCCAATAGCACGGGCTATTTTACAGTTGCCTGGCCCTCATAGAGCCAGCGTGCGGCGAGAGTTGCCCCTCGGGGCAACGTTGAAGTCCCGCCGCACTCGGGGATGATAGCGTCCTATCCCCGGGTCAGACATCCTTCCATAAATCTACAACTCTGGCCAACCGGGGACGAAAACGGACACCCCCCGGGTCGATACCGCCCCGCAAGGTGTGGAAACCCCACCACCACTTGCTGGTTGCTGATTTGGCCGGGGCGCTGGAGTTCATAGAGCCAGCACGCAGCGAGGGTTGCCCCTTGGGGTAACAGCGAGGTCTCGGATGATATGACCCCATCCCCGGGTCAGAAATCCTTCCATACATTTACAACTCCAACGACCACGGACATCCCCCGGGTCGATACCGCCTCACAAGGTGTGGAAACCCCAATACCACGGGCTATTTTGACTATTTTACGGTTGCCTCGCCCTCATAGAGCCAGCGTGCGGCGAGAGTTGCGCCTCGGGGCAACGTCGAAGTCCCGCCGCATCCGGGGATGATAACGTCCTATCCCCGGATCAGAAATCCTTGCATACATCTACAACTCCAACAACCCGGGGACGAAAACGGACACCCCCCGGGCTCGATACCGCCCCGCAAGTTGTGGAAACCCCACCACCACCTGATTGATTACTGATTTGGCTGGGGCGCTGGATTTAATAGATCCAGCACGCAGCGAGGGTTACCCCTCGGGGCAACAGCGAGGTTCCGCCGCACCTGGAGATGATAAGATCCCACCCCCGGGTCAGAAGTATTTCCATATATGTACAACTCCAACGACCCGGGGACGCAAGCAAACATCCCGTGAGTCGATACCGCACCACAAGGTGTGGAAACCCCAACCCCACGGGAATATGTACGGTTGCCTGGCCCTCATAGAGCCAGCGTGCGGCGAGAGTTGCCCCCCGGGGCAACGCCGAAGGCCCATCGCACCCGGGGATGATAACGTCCCATCCCCGGGTCAGAAATCCGTCCATACATCTACACTCCAACAACCCGGGAACGAAAACAGACCTCCCCGGGGTCGATACCGCCCAACTAGGTGTGGAAACCCCAACCCCACGGGCTGATTTACGGTTGGCTGGCTCTCACAGAGCCAGCGTGCGGCGCGAGTTGCCCCTCGGGGCACCGGCGAGGTCCCACCGCACCCGGGGATGATAACGTCGCATCCCCGGATCAGAAATCCTTGCGGACATCTACAACATCAATAACCCGGGGACGAAAACAGACACCCCCCGGGTCGATACCGCCTCGCATGGTGGTTCCTATTTTCCGGTTCAGAGTGGTACATCGTACCACACCAGGATCCTACATATTACTATGGGCAACGCAAAGCTAGCGTCACGGGCGGAGCCGTGGCCGTACCGCTAGTCATCCTAAATCCAAGATGTCATCCACGCAAGCAAGCAGCAGCAAAACGATCGATGAGTTGGATGGTGGCACAGCGACGTTGGTTGGCGCCCGACGCGCAGTCGGCGGTCGGTGCGTCTCTCCGTCGCCAGACTACAGTCGGCTGGCGTGGGCTCGGGCCTAGACTAGAGATGAAGAGAAGCGCACTCGGCGTGCGACTCTCCGTGCTCGTAGACTACAGCACCAGCAAGCAGCATTCAGTGAGTCAGTCAGCGTGCTCTGACGATTCGTTGTGTCAAAATATAAAATATCATGGCAGATTGACTCGAGCGCACTCGACACGTCTCTTCGCCGCCAGACCAGAGGCAGCCAGCGTGGGTTCGGACACTTGGATCCTACGCCCAGTGCAGCGCACTTGGCGCGTCTCTTCGCGGCGCCAGACCACAGCAACACAGCACAGTTGGTCTCGCCGTTACTTAGCTCGAATATCTACACGCAAAGGAAAAATCCGTTTTTTCGCATAGGAAGATAAGATTGTTTCAATTTTCGACCATTAATACTGCACCAAAACCTGAAGCTAAAAACTCGAACCACATACCTGTTACGTAAGTATATAGGAAACCGCCCCAGGCTGGATTTCCTGCTTTAGTCTTTCGCGGTGTCAGTCTATTTCTCATTGAGCTCATTATTTATTTCTTCGGGCAGAAATCGAGCTGATAGTGCTGAAAAGTGTTTGTGCAAATGCTGTAACCGCGACGACCAGAGTGGCAAGCGGCAGGGAAATCCCTGCAAGGCATAGGAACTTCGCCTCATCGGGGTGTACAACGTGCCTTTATCACTTACACCAGAGGCCCAGTGTAGAATATTTATCTTATTTTGGGAAATATCAGCCTCGCCGTGTTACTTCAAGTAACTATGCATTATGTTTGTTGTCAGGTGTCCTGTACTATATACCGTATACTCTACCCCGGAGTGACTCGAGTCAACGATTTTGCGACCCAATATGCGACTGAAAAACCAAATCACATACGACGTATAGTACAAAACGAGTAGTGCAACAGTAGTGCGGCATATCAAGCAACGAAGTACGTGGCATGTGCGTGTGTTCGATGGTACAGCAGCACAAACTACTGTACTCTAGCACTCCCAAATTGGGCGAAGTCCGTCATGCGCGTTTGCTCGAACCACTCAACTCGAACTCATCCACACGGGCTGGCTTGGCTTTACCAAGAAAAGCGATGGGGTTCGGGATTTAGACCAAAACGGCTCGTGACTACTCTACGTTTTGTATGAAGCCACTTTGACGTCGCCTAAATCGGTATTTATCTTACAGTAGACCGAGGTCTCTTAAAGTCGTACTCCCCCCCGTACCAGATACGTAGACACAATGCGTACTGGCAGATTATATCCCTCAGTCTACGAAAGAACACCTCCGATGTTAAGGAGAGTCCAACCTGCCGTGGGAGAGTAGAGTAACTACGTTGCAATTGTAGCGATGTTCAAGTAAGATACCTACTCCATGCATGGTACCCGCCTCACCCATTAGAGTAGCTATGACTTCGGAGTCACGACTCCCTGCCACCCACTCCCAATCCACTCCTGCCGTGTAATTCTTCGTAGATGGATGCTGCCGAAGGGCCCGCAGAACCCGCCTTTGTCCTACCCTTCTTCAGAGACGCCCAAGCTCCGCCACGATTGCCCGTTCGGTGGAGGAGATCATCCTCTGGCCGTGCTCAAGTTTACACCGCGAACGGGTCACGTACCGGCGGCGTTGTGGGCGACAACACCATGTGGGTAGCCTCGCTTGGTCTCGGTGGTGCACACGATCCCTTGCGTCAAATTGAAATGTGTACTCGTACGTCTACTTTGCAGTACGTTTTCTGGCGATACGCTCACGCTCTACGTAGACTGTGCGGGTACTCATACTCCCAGCCACCTTTAGTGGAGAACTTACTTGCATTCGTTCGCGATAAATTAACATGAGCGTTATCGGGGACACCGTGATTTTCACCTTGGAGAGAGTTTTGCGTTTTCCGTGTGTCATTCGCCTGCACCTTGGTTTTGCTTACTCGTAGTACTGTAGTTTGTACAAACGCTGCTGCCTGCCATTGTGGCTGTGCAGTGCCACGATGTTGGTGCATGGTTTACATAGTTTCCAAACAACGCCGAGTTTTTTGCAGAGAAACCCCTCCACGCAATTAGTGACGGTGAGTTATCGGAAGATGCTTCCTCGTTCCCACCAGATTCTACGAGAAGACTTTTCAGACTACCAGATGATCGAATGGCCGTGTGCGCTCCTTGTAATGTAATAGTCACAAATCATGGTCAATAACGTACATTTATCTCCTACAACCTGCCGCAAGTTACGCATTATGCCCAAAATTCAATACTGTCACGTGTCGTACAGTAGTTCCCGCACCGCCTTGCCATTTACCAGGTACATACTAGGATATTCGCCCACTTGCTTAGATAAGAACTCTACCGTGTAAACATTTTACTTGGTAACCATTCCAGAATGCCCTGCGTGTGGCTCAGCCTTTTCGTTGCGGCAGCCTTAGGCTTGTTGTTTTTTTCGTTTATATTAAAACTGTTCCTATGAAGCAGATACTTTCGTGTGGTGACCTAACACGTATGCCGCCGACTCGAGTTTTAATTTGTAAAGTACACACGAAAGTTAATTTCACTAAGGAAACGCACGATGTCCTATTTCGAACTGCCCGGAGGCCGACATCAGCTTTCCTTTTTCGTTGTTCGAAGCAGGAGTTATGCCACCTCTACTGCTGGAGAGATTTCCTCCGCTGTCGCAGCCTCTGTGGGCGCCGGAATCGCCCAAGCATATGCTTCAAGGCGTACGGAAGTGCGCAGACATAGCCCATCAACCGCGAAATCCCAGCCCCCTCGTCTCCGTGGCCAGGAGCCCTCTGCGGGTGCGTCTAGGTTTTCAGCTGATGCTGATTCTGCCGCGATTGATTCTACTACATTTTGTTCTTCGCACAAGGTGTCGTGCGGTGCCTCTCGTTCAAGATCGGCACCTAGAACGTCGGTTGCGGCGGGCATGCGAGGTGCCCCAACTGCGAACAGCGGCGTTCCGGAACAGTCGAGTCACGCTTTCATGCCTACCGCGAGACGGTCTCATTTTATGTCATCAGCGTCCGGTGCTACGTCGACCTCTTCGGGTGTCAATGCAACTCTGGGGTGAGTGGGTCTTCGCATCCCTTTTATCTTTTATCTGCACTGCACTTGATTTCTAGAGTTCGCAACTTGCTGTCGCAAACTACCGAAGATACCTGAAGTGGATCCGTAATGCTGCCCTATCGAAAGGTCCAAGCCAGCAAAACGCTCACAAAATTAACTCCCATCGCTGTCCACATGGTGAGATCATACAGGTGGGTGGTGCGCGGTGCGCTTAGCATGCCCTCGGTGCGCCTATTGTCGCATAGCTGCCCCATTTCTGCCCGCCAGCCCACACAAGCGCGTGGCCAGCGGTTGTGCTGATCGAAATACCATGGTCTTCTGGGCTATACTCGTATTGCCTCCCCTGTGGGATGAAAATCGGGCTCTTGCTGAGAAATATCCGCTTTCTCCTTGCGGATGGCGTTAACCTGCTGACCACGGTTGGTATTTTACCTGCCCATGCGCTACGGTACTATACGAGGAACTATACATTCCGACTGAGGGCCAGGCTAAGTTTCAAAGTATTGCAGACGTGACTGTACTTCGTATGAGCTATAAAGTGACGCGCCCTGGGTCCACCAAACGATTTCCCTTTTTCGGTCTGCTTGGAGGTTAATGGAAGCTTCCATGGAAGTAAATTTACTTCAATAGAAGTTAGTGGAAGCTTTCATAGAAATATATGGAAACTTCCACTACTGTTGGTGCAAGTGGAAGCTTGCACGAGCGTCCATCAACTGAAGCTTCCACAACCTCATTCTGCGGAAGCTTCCAAGGGCTTCCATAGGACGGTCGCCCCGGTAGTTTAGTGGCCAGCTTAAAATGCTACTAGTGTTGGTATCCGAGTTCGAATCCCACCGTGGTGATATTTTGTTTTTATTTGTAATAATAAAAAGTAGCCAATTGCTGAGAGCGCTTTCGTGGCGTGGGTAGGCGGAATTCGACGCGAGTCGATGAGGGAAGGAGGTGCTGAAATATTCTCGGGATAAAAATGCAAGGCACGTACCGCAATCAGGAGTGAAGAGAAGAGCCTACTTCGTGACCCCGGATCTGAGTTTTACTAAAAGAGGGAGAGGGAAAAAGGCGAGAGAAGATTAATAATGGGAAGGAAAAACAATTATATATACCAGGTATATATACCGCCATAGACTTTCACCTTCTTCCACGAGTTTTCTAAAAAATCACTTATAAGTACGTTCAGGCGTATTCCTCCATATCGTTCCTCCATTTCCGTTTACTTTCACTTTGTAACGTCCTGGTGGAATGAGTGCGGCCGGCGGGCCTCCGACGCCCCTGTCTCATTTCTGCGCCTTGTGGGCGGGAGCAGGATACCAATAGGGATCAGGTCGGGGTGGGATCAGGTCCGAAGGGGATTGAAGTGAGTGGAAATAAGTGTATTCCCGTGCTTGCTTGAATGGAAGTAGACGCAAGCTTCCATGGAAGTCTTCATGTACTTCCATGGAAGAGTCCACCAGCTTCCATAGAAGTAAATCGTCTTCCATGGAACTTAATATCCCCCCATGCAAGCTCCCACCAACTTTTATGGAGTAAATTTACTTCCGTAGAAACTTCCACGAACTCCCATGGAAGTAGACCTTCTTCCGTGAAAGCTTCCATAGAAGTTGGTGGAAGTTTCCATAGTTGATGGAAGCTTCTATCGATGAAGACTCAAAGCCCATTTAATGTGGAAAACTTCGTCTGCTTCAATAGGGGCAGCACGTTCTTTACCTATTTGGCGTTTTTGGTTTTTAGTGGTGTGGTTCCTTAGCCAAGGAACTGCCCAATGCCGGTTTTGATTTTAATCATTGTTCGTCGTATATCCAGGCCATGGCATCCTTCCTAGATTCCCTGTAATTTCCCTCGCTGAGCCACGCATTGGATGGGGTATAGAGATCACCGAGGGCAAAACCTCATAACCAATGTGGGGCCCCTTCATCGAAGCATGCATCGACTCTGAGTTTGTTTTAGCCTTGAGGATGGGTGAAGAATCGCCTAAGACGTGACCGTTGGAATAAATATGCTGAACGTGCATGCATTGGTTTCGAAAATGACATGTCTACGGCTGGGTTCACTCGGAGAATAAAGCACAACAACGGTGCAGTACAGCCATGCAGCGCAACCGCTTTACACACCGATGTCCGTAGCCATGGGCATACTGTTGTCCAACTGTTTGAGCAGCAGTATCGGACTCAAAAGGCAGGTGCAGCTGATACTTTGTCAGGGAGAGCATCGCGCGTAGGTGGAGGTGTTCACTTGCAGGTTCTTATCGGGTACTGCCATACATATATTGCGACAGCATCGCCAGGTATACAGCTGGCCTGATATACATGAAGTGCAGACGCGTCCAATGACGATAAGGGTAGCATTTGCTTGCCTTATGAGGCAAATATGTATGTCACTGAGACTGATGGGGCTCCTCAACTCAGGAACTTCCCAACATCGTGTGGTTTTCGCGATACGTTTCGTTACAGGCTTAAGACATGCGATCGCGCATCGCATTAGGTGCACATATTTTCGTAAAGCCAGTGTATGGGTGATGTAGAACTCCTCAAGTGACCACCTTCAGAATTCCGCGAGTGCAATCCTACTATAGCTGCACATTTGCACTTCGTTTCCCGTTGGACGGTGCGTACTCTCGAGTCTGGAATCATACTACAAGTTTTCTTCTATGGGTACCAACTACTCCCACCATGCGTGTTTTGACTCGACAATGATCCCTCCACTCATCAACTGCGTGTCGTATTTCCTAGAGAGGCGCAAACCACCCGCCGTTTCGAGCCGGATTCGGGCTTTGGGAATCGTACCGGAAGAGGTGCACAGCAGATTCAGGAACTTCTGCCAGAGGCGAACTTCACTAGTCCCAGATCGGGACGGACAGACTCGACCGACCGTACTGGCACACCTCGAGCTACAGCTTCGCGTTCGGTTCGACAGAGGGAGAGGGGTGGAGCGACAGCTTCGATCCCAGGAACTGCAGCACCACGATGTCCATCTCCCCCTACTTCGGCAGAGATCGAGAGCAATCTAAGCTACTTCGTCGAGGCCACCCCGCCGTGTGCGACAGATGTGGCGGGTGCGACGGCTGCGGCGACTTGGGCCGCCAATTCGTCCGCATCTCTGAAAAGTGGTTCAGGATCGGAAACTGGCGTTAAGCCTCCCGCAGCTGCCCCTGCAGTTTCGGTGAGAGCCGCGCCACGATAGGGGTCGCACATTTGAGCTGAAACATTTCTCGCTGATGCGACACCTGAACGGATGAGCTACCCTAAGACCTTCGGACCCGATGTGCATTGTAAATATTTTATGTTAGATACCTACTGTAGATCATCGGGTTGTGTATCGAGCGTAGTTCACTATTCTTGACGCATGCTACGGTAGAGGCGCAGTGTGTTGTTTCTGAGGGGGGGGGGCACTTGAGACGCCTTATACCTCACCCAAAAACGAAGTTCGAAGGGAAATGAAAGTGCTACACGATGAACAATTGCATAGCTTAAAAATACACACAATGAACACCATTGCAGCAGAAGAAGGAAATCCCTACTATTTTGGTTTCATTCGTAATATTATCGAGGTACCAGAGAATATGTGTTTTGCATGTACGGGAGAAGTTTAACCAATTAGATGAGTACGGTTTATCTGTACTCGGGTAGCCCGTTGGTCGTACCCACCTGGGATAGTTTGTATCGTCGTCTCGCGAGCGAAGCACGCAGCGAAGCAGGGTAGCGATACAGGTACAAGGTGGGGTACGGACTAGTTTGAATTATTAAAGTCCCTTCATTCAGAATACGTGTCAGCCAAAAAATGCTACGTCTATCGTAGCACGCGTCGCTTCTCGAAGACGGTTCGTTGTTGTGTGAGGTGTAGAGCCCCTCTAGTGAGGAACTTCAGAATAATTTGGTGCTGCCTCACGCCCCTGCCGTAGTACCTGTGGTAACTAAGGATCGAAGGGCCCGGCCACCAGCATGCTCACCCTGCAGTGCCCCCCCCCCCCCCCCGGCGCCAAGAATGACTAGCGCCAAGATCGTACGTTAGAGACGGCGAATGTACATAGATGTGTGCGCGATATATTTTCATAGTTTTCACTGTACCTGCGATGGTTGCGGGTGTATAATTCAGGAGGTAACCGCGTGTGACCTACTGTAGTTGGTCCATGCATGGGACGTGGAGTTCATCTCATCCACGTGCCGACAACAGGGTGTCACGCTTCGTTGCAGACATAGTTTGACATCGCCATACGCTGTCTTAGGATGCGTCCGAAAAGTTGGTATGAATATAATGTTGACTCTCCGTTTTCAAGGAGTCGGTTTGATGCACGACAATCACCGCATATCGTCACCACGGCGTATGCCCTTAGCCTCGTCAAAATAAGCTACCCTAGAGTTATAAACACCTGAATGCGTACCATTTCAACATATTGCTGCAATCAAACCGTCCGTCGTGTGTCATGACGTGTCATATAGGACGGTCGGGTTAGATTTGAGCACGTCACGTATTGCAGCGTTTGCAGCCGTTGCCCGGGAGCTCCGCCAGCGGGTGTGCCTGAAGACACTGAGGTGGTGTTCTGTGGGACCTGCCCCCGGAAGTTCTGTCTGAGCTGCTTCCCGACCACCGAATCACTGGATACACTGGCGCCGGTATGTACTCCGGAAGTACCTCGGGCCCGTAGTTGCGGCCGGTAGTTGTGGTACTGCTGGGCTTAGAAGTTATGACGTATCTAAGGGTGTACCGACCGGTCATATCAGATATGCTACTAATATATGGGGACTGCACATTAGTTGAGTCATGTGAGTGCAACACACGTTATCGAACATGATAGACACAGAAATGCGGGAAAAAACTGGGTAGTCGTATAGACGTATTGCATTTCGTAGCCGACGATCGGACGCAAGCCCGGATACGAGCATGAGCCTTGTACATCTGGAAAACACATTGGCAAAACACGGTAGAAGTATTTGCAGACTGGCGACATTAACGAACTACGTGAATTGCGGAAGAGAATGTTACTTTGCAGATATGTAACACACGTTTGTGCGGGTACCGGTAATAGGCATATGGGTGGGGGTAAAGTAAATGATGTTTTTAATAACTTGAGCTATTAATAGTGTGGATTAATCAATTTGGACACAAGAGGGACACGATACGAGGCAGCGGCGCCAGCCATGACAGGAAGAGGTGACCTGAGAAAAAAACGCCAAAACCGCTCACACCAGAAGTGATTGTGGCTCTGCAACTGCGGTCCATGCGTTCGTGGTACACACTTATATATATATATATTCCTCGAGATAGTATATAGCTTATAAGGTCCACGCTTTCGGCTAGCTCTACCGCAAACGTCTTGCCAGTGACATACTACTGCTATAATCACGCCCAGCCGAACCGGTTGAACCAATTCGTTGTGCATGGCAGTCTTCCTTGGATAGAAACATACGTTTACCCCCTGAACCTTACCTTGTTCGTATACGTGAGCGCAGGGAAAAAGCGAAGATGAATCTAGTAGTTTCAGGCAAATCCCGGACGGTTGCAGCTACTGCCGTGGAGGAACCGATCGAGAGGTGATGAACGTGATGCCAATATATCCTGGGCATATAACAATTTTTACCCCGTACCTGGTTCCCATGTATGCCTTTCATATTATCCTAGTAATGATACGTCCTTCGTTCTACTTGTGTTGTAGATTTTGTAAATTGACCGCTACTGCATTCTGTGGGCTACAAAATGCGAATACTAACAACAACTTTTGGCAAGGCTCTTTCTCTGCTTTGGGTAAGTTTCCGAACTAGATGTACCGGCGGTGGTACTATCAACGCATGAACTACGAAATGTAGTTCCGTGGATTACTCGTAGGAACTATGCATGCGCCTCTGGCCGCTTCATATACAGCTACCTCATTCTTGCCATGCCCTTTAAATATGAGCAGGTCCCCACGCAAGCTGGAGAACCACACCCACTCACACATGCGTGTGTGGCCAGCGCTGAGATTATGCGGGTAATGAAGGCGATGCTGCAGTGGCTGGGATGCCATGATCTCGCCCGCTCCTTCGTCGAAGACGTGGACTTGCGTCGATTCAGAAGCTACAAAAGAGTGAGTTGGAGGGAAATGAGCGCCGAGAGAAGATGGTCTATAAGCAATAGCGTTTCTTGATAGTTGTGTTTCATCAAGCACTCCGTCTGCTCAGAATGCGGCCAAGATTATTATACTTTCTATATTTTCATACCCAGCGAAGCATGCTAGCAGTTGATAAACGTGGCTATGGCTGAAAGGCCATCCCTGCACGAAGTAGGTAATGTTGAAAAAACAGAAACCAGGTTTCCGAGATACCGTGAACGTACGGACAAGTCACGCTATGTATATTTGCTGCCCCAGGTATGTCGGGACGCGATGCCATTACCGCATGCCCCTCCTTCAGCGTTTGATCACACACACATGAACCGGGTGTATTCTCCTCCCCGATAAGGCGGTGCTTATGGTGCATCCTATACTGCAAAACAAAAAATATATATTGAAACCAAGAGGTCAACGGATGTTGTTGCAAAAACTAGATACTTCGTAGATGTATAGCGGTGGGTGCAATTGATGTACTGTAATTAGTACTTGACTTAGTGCGGAGTATTTGGTTTTACTACTTAGGAGACGATATCGAGCGATTCGTTGACGGTACCGCGTGAGAAAAGTTGCGGAGACGTGGTTTAACCGAGGCCACTAGAACCGACATATTTCCGCACACTCTGAACTCCATTATATTTTTAACATGACATGGCCACTCGGTGTGCAGCGCATCAAGACCCCGATGAGCCTCGCCGAGATTCGCCGCAAAATCGACAGGCAGGCCTATTGTGGCAACCCGACCGAGACGGGCATGGCACTACCGACCGAGGCGGGCATGGCACTCTTCCTACGAGACCTTGCGTTGATTGAACAAAACTGCAAACAGTATAACAAGGTGAGAGAAGCAACTTGAAATGGCTGTCAGCGTTACACAGAGCGTTACACAGCAGCAGTGGATGATGTGTTACTCGGGCTTTTGTTGTCCCCGATGGTATTTGTTGACGTGTGCTAGGATACAGGTAGCACCTATGGGTTTGCTAATGCTTCTTCGCCCAAGGCGCTGTACACCCCACGCAGAAAACGACTGGGGCAGGCTTCTTCGACTGAGGAGTTGTACACCTTACGCAACACACGACTTTGACAGGCATTGGAAGCGAAGGCGACACACAACCCCTTCCTATATAGGACGCGTGGTACAGGAGAGGTGACTCCTGTTTCTCCTGAGGCCCCTTCGCTATCAATAGAGGAGCTCTCGATCTTAACAAAACAACTGGCACCATTAAAAGGATGAAAACACTATTACGGGAGACCGCATTAAATGGGACCAGTTTTTGTAAGAAAAAATAGTTAAATATATAGGTTTTTGTATGTATCACCGGTCCTATTTAATATGGTCGCCCGTAATAACGTCCTATGGATACGAAGGTACGGAATTAATCATTTTTATATTTTTATTGAATACGCTTCGGTTGCCGACGTCGACGTCATTATTAGGATATATGCGAATAATTGGGGTATAATATACCCAGCGGAACACCGGCTGCTCCCGCGCGCCACCGGGCCGCCCTCGGTGCCACAAACATGCCACGGCCGCCCGACACATCACATACTCGTAGGGACTTTTTCTTGCATAAACAATGACTAGCGGAAAGCGCGAGAGCGTGAGTTAGCTATATGAATATCCGAGGAGAATCGACGAGCAGTGGGAATGCTGTACCCTATGTGCGATTAAAAAAAAATGAAGGCACCTACCGGGGGGGGAAGGGATGAAACTTGTGACCACGGCTTGTCCAGAAAAAGCTGGAAAGTAAAAGTGATGATTAAAAAACAAATAATGCATTAGCCCTTGGTGACCCAGCGGAAAGAACGGGCGCTAACGCCGAGCTCGGCGGGTCGAGAGGCTCTCCCTCCCACGGATGGTTCGCTCTCTCCCCGGTAAGGGAGCGGATCCGAGGGAAAGCAGGGGTTCACGACACCTTCGCAGGCCTTTCCCACCCGGGGTCGCGCCTGCTCTAAATTCAAGACAATAGTTCCACAATAAATTAAATATATAAGCATCCACACTAATTTCCAAGATCAATATATACACACTATTTTCAACATATTTTGCTATAGACTATCATCAAGATGTTTTTTCAAAGAGTCGAAACAAGTGAATAACAAATGGATCCCCAAAACTCGAGTCAAAACCGACAAAAAAAAAAAAACTGAGCGGTAGCCGCTCCTACACACTAAAAAGTTCCGAATAAAAAAACGAAAAAAACAAACGAAAATGGGGATCCCAGTGATATATATGTCTGCTTCGGTATTTGCCCCGCGGAACTCTGCGAGGGCTCTACCGGCCGGCACTTGACCCCCCACAACCGCATGGCACAGCGCGAGTATGCACCAAGGCATCAATTCGCTGCTGTACGTACTGCTGTACTGCTTGCTGTACCATATGGTACGTGGGTTGGTTGGAGGGTAGATTAGTTAGCCGTGGTTGGGTGGGTGGGCGTGGGTGAGCGGTGGGTGTTCGGGTTTCGTATATAAGTAGGATTGTGATTTTTTTGCCCGGCGGCGCGTTTTCGCGCCCGGCCCTCGCGGCCGATCTCGCCGTCGCTCGGGTCGACAGCCGGGGGATCGACCAGGTAGCGCGCCCCCCGGGCCTCGCCCTCGCCCGGGGCCCGTGGCCCGCGCGGGGCGCTCGCGAAGCCGAAAAAATAGAGTCGGTTTTACGGGGTACCCCGTCCCACTCGGTCGAGCCGAGCAGGGCAACGTGAAACCCGGTCTCGGCGGCAGATTTTGATAGGTGATTTTGCCGCGTCGGCATCAACACAAAGGAGGGCACACCGACGTGCACATCGAGCGGCATCGAACATCTATCTGCACGCATGCAGCAACAGCAGCGACGCGGCATCGAACATATATCTGCACGCATGCAGCAACAGCAGCGACGCGACAGCATCCCTGACGTTGCGCAGGCGTATGGTTATGACAGGGGGCCACGAGCATGCTGCTGCATCAGGTGTGCGTACTACGAAACGAGCGGTCTCACCGCACCGAGTTTTTTTCCGTACCAATTTGTCCGAAAATGTATGAAACGTTTCGTATTTGTTTTCAGATCCAAACGTTCGTAATATTTCCGAGCATATTGGCAAGTGTACAGTAGTACGTCGCAGGTACCAGGTATACCTGGTCCGTATCATGCGTCCTCTGCAACAGATACAACCACAGCAGCAGCAGTGCCATGCTCGTAGTGGTGTTATGCTACCGAGTGGTGCTGCTTCTTGCTCTCGCTCTGCTGTAGTGCGGCGGTATGGTCTGTTAGGTGGGGCATCGTGGTGCTGCTGAACATAATGATCGCGCTTGAACAAAAAGAACGCATGTGAACGAGCTCACCTCATGGAGTCTGTTATAACTTGTCCGGAAATGTAAGCACCGTTTGGTGTATGTGTCAATATCCAGACAGTCGTAGCATTGCCAGCCAGGTTGGTACGTATCAACGTATATACCAGGTAAAAGGTGTGCACTGCAGTACGTCCTCGATGAGTACGATATATCATACGTACCAGGCATGAAACAACAGCTAGCAGCCGCAATACGATACTCAAAGTGAGTACTACTACTACTGCAGAGTGCTGCTGCTTCTTTCCGCTGCTTGCGGCCTGTAGTACTCTTACTCCTCCTCCTGTTGTGCGATCGATCGAAGGTTTGATCCCCACTTACGTACTGCTGTACTGCTGCAGCACATGGTGTGTGGGTGAGTTGGTGAGTGGGTGTTTGGGTGGGTGGGTTCGTACGTGGTTGAGTGCTGTCGTATGTCGTGTCTGCTCTGTCCCTGGTTTGTTTTCTACGTATTACCTTTGCCCGCCAGTACGATACAACAGCACTGCTCCCCACCTACAGTACGTACTACTGTATTGCTGTACTGTTAGAGCACGTGATGTGTGGGTGGGTGGATGCTCTGGTGGGTGGGTTGGTACGCGGTTGAGTCCTGTCATGTCTGTGGACGGGGACTACTGCTGTGCTGCCCCCACTTTTTTCCCTACTTTTGTTAGGCCGCTATGATACAAGGGCTACGCATAGATGCCGGCGACCGGATAGGATATTTTTCGTAGTGGAACAACCTCTTGCACCTATAGTACGTACCCATCTGCCCCAACATACGTACTGCTATTTGTTTTCGTCCGCTATATACCGGCCCCGCTCTGGCATACCACAATGATGCATTTTTATATGATGTACGAATACACCACAAGAGCCTTGTGTTTATTTCGCTTGGACGGCGGGAAATGTACGCTATACCACGACGAGTAGTATTTAAGTAGCTTCAGCTGCTACTCGTAGCTGTACCGCTTTGCTGTGCGCTGAATGAAGCAGAAGTGTGCTGCTGCTACTGCTGAACGTTAGCTGCCGTGTCGCAGCAGTAGTTGGTGGTGCTGCTGCTTGCTGTAGGTACGTAGATACTATCATTAGTACCTCCGCTTGTGTTGCTGTTACTTGCTACACTGCCCGCTGCTACTGCTTTGTACTGCTTGCTGTACTCCTTGCTGCTACTGTATACTAGGTACTGTATTTACTGGACGAAATGCGATTATATTTTTTCTGGCGTTTGCTGTTCGTATACGAGAACGACATACTGCTCGCTGTG